>CBMN011743480.1:0-26252 GCA_000582825.1 Hordeum pubiflorum | reverse complement strand
AGAATTGCTAAAATCTGCCAACCAATNNNNTTGGGAAAAGGTTAGGTTTTTATTCCGTCAAGTAGTCTAATCACCCCCTCTAGACCTACTTTCGATCCCTACAGATTGTGATGCACAATCTTGACGAGGACCTTGAAGAGGACGTCGCGTAGAAGAGTGCGGGACTCGCTGGCAAACTTTTTGAGATAGCTCACCAGGCTTGTTGCCTGGTACTCGCTGGCAAACTTTGCGGCTCGCTCCTTGTGGTACGCGTCCAAGGCCTTGATGAGATTCTCGAAGAAGAGAGTCAGTGTTGCGCTGGTGGCTTTCTTGGGGTTGACGGTGAAGCGCTAGCTCCCTAGGCTCATGGTTGCCAGCTGCACGCTGGGCTGCTCTGCAATTTCCATGAGCCGTTTCGTCCAGAGGGCAAGTGGTGTCTTCAGCTCTTCAATCTCTTTCTATGGTGTGTGCCAGCAAGATCTTTTACTTTTCCAAGTCTCCCGTCAAGAGCCTCTCTCTTGTCTTGGCGGCATCAAGTGACTCTTCCAGAGTGGAAAGCTTTAACTGCAAGTCAGCTTTGGCATGGACAGAGGCTTGGAGCTCTTCGAGTCTGGACGCCAGCGAGGTTTGAAGCTCTCCTAGTGTGTGAGTTTCCTTCTGAGTTGACTCCTTGTGGAGGGAGATCTCCTTGTTGATGGCGGCAAGCTCTTCTTCAAGCTTCTTCACTTGAGCCTCCAAGTTCACCTTGGCGGCTTCGGCGATTTCAGCAGCATTGGCGGCTTCCTTGAGCTTGCCAGCATGGTCCAATGCTTGAGCTTGGATGGCCTCCCTATGGGTCTACTCCAGCTCCTGGGTCCACTTGGCAAGGAGAGCTTGAATTTCATCGTCTTTGGTGCAGAGTGTGGCTGCCAGTGCATTCTCTCTGGCGGCAAGGTCTTCTTCCTGGGAATCAAGCTAAACTTGGAGTTGGGTCAGCTTGCTATTGAGAGCCGTTGTTTGCTTCTCGGCTTCCTCATGTGCCATTTTAGCGACAGCCTTCTCTAGTATGAAGACGTTTTTGGCAGCGGCGAGCTCAGCTCCCCGGTCTTTGATATCCTTGACATTGTCCTCATACCATTTGTGCACCTCAGCAAAGTTTCCATGTGCGTAGCTCCATCGCCTGTTGTGGCGCTCTTGCACATCCTTGAAGCCATCACCCATAGCCTTCAAGAATGCAAGATTGGCCACATTGTCGTTGGCAGCGCGCACTTCTTCAGTGCTCCGAGACATGGGGACGATGACTTCATCTTCTATGTTTTCAAGAGCGTGGTTTGCAACGTCAGATGAGTCGGGGGCTTCAGATCCATGCTGCTGACCGGAGATCATCAAGGAGCGTCTTGCCGGAGGGGCATCAGATGTGTATGGTTGGTCGCCAGCAGCTGGCATTGTGTTTCCGGCCGCCCCCATGCCCACATCCATGTGGGCACTTGGCACTTCTGGAGCAGAAGTGCTACCAGTGGCCTTGGCGGCTTCATTTGTGGCCACCTTGGTGGCCTCCTTCGCGGCCCTCTTGTCGGCCTCTGAAGCGGCGGTCTTGGTGGCTTCTTTTGCAACAACACTGGCAGACTCACTGGCGGCAACCTTGGCGGCCTCATCTGCGGCTCTCTTGGCGGTCTCCTCCACGTCAACAGAGGTGTACATATCTTCTGGAGGAGGGATATCTGTGAAGATGGAAGAATCAAGAAGAAGAAGTTCAAAACTCAAGTTCAAGAAAACAAAACAAGAATGACAAATGAAGAGAAGCGCTCAAGGGAAGTAGATTACCTGCATGGGTCTGTTGAGAGGAAGCGGCCTCCTCTCCGGCAACATTTGTTGTTGTCGTATGGCTGCCAGTAGCTTCGCTTGTCGGCACATCCTCAGTGCGGACAGGCTCGTCGGTGGAAGTCCTTGCCGGCGAGCTGCTCTCATGGCGCCCACCTTCCATTTCCTTGGTGGCTTCAGAGGTGGAGGCATCTGCAGTGGTGCTTGCCAACGTGTACTGGACGGCATACATGTTTCGGGGGCTGGTCACCACCACCTGTGGAGGTGTTGTGTCTCACTCGGTGCTTGTCGCTGGACCACTCCCTCTAACGACCCTTAGACTTTTTCGGGATCTCTGCACCAACGTCTCTTCCTCCCTGCAAGTTAAGATAATCACATGTCAAGCGACAACAATGGCAACGAGAAATTAAGAGTAGATGAAGAAGGGTTGAAGCACTCACTCCTCTTCTTCGCGGTCACTGAGGTTGGACAGGTCCCAGTAGGACTCAGCACCCGAGGTCGTAGAAGGTGGAGGCGGCATCCTAGAACATTTTGTTGTAGAAGAAGTTGGGGGTTGCAAAGTTCTCACTCCTTCTACTGTTGATGGAGTTGGCTGTCGTGAAGAAGGATGTCGTGGTGGTTGCTGCTGAGAAGTTTGCCATCGGAAATTTGTTGTCGGGCAACTTGCTGTCGAGGAACCCTGATGTTCTCCTCTGCGCCGGCAGGCTCGTCGCTTGCCGGTTGTGTGTGTCGTGTTCTTTCTGGCTGGCCTCTTCGAGGTTGTAGCCCTTGTGCGAGCAGGAGGAACGGGGGGGGCTCTGCCTCCTCTGCTTCCTCCTCCACGGGCTCCTCGGCTTGGTATCCCTCGCTTCCATGTTCTTTGGCAGGCTCTTCTTCACCCCCACATTTCCAGCGTGCTCTTCCTCGTCGGAGTCAGCAACTGCTGCCTTGGAGCACGCCGCCTTCTTCAGTTTTGTTGTCATTGTGGCAATAAACTCTACTTCATCGTTCTTGGTGGGGTGGATCATGTTGTTCTCCTCCCTGGCCAGCGTTTCCGCCAAGTTGTTGAACCATGCATCCACCTCTGCTTGCTGGGGCTCCATCCAGTATGCTAAGATGCCTTTGGTGTTGCATGTCGGCATCACTGCCACATTGGAGTCCTTGGCGGTGTTGTTGCATAGTGGAATTACTCCCACTCAAAGCAAAGGTACAAGCCTTGTTGAAAAGCTGGCAAACAAGCTAGTAATGCTCCTTTACCGTCAAGTTGTTATCCAGTCCCGGGTACAAGCGCATCGTGTCAGCAAGGTTCTTGTACTCCCAAGTTCGACGGCCTCCTCTATGCTACAGGGGAGCAATCCGGCGTCGGACGAATTCTGCACCGACCATCTCAATGGTCAGGTTGGCGGAATTGAGCATTGCAATCCTGTCCAGGGGAAGACTAAGCTTCTTGTCATGGGGGCCTATGTCGCTCCAGTGCGGATTTCTTTCAATCTTCTGGGTCATGTCACTGCAATAGACCAGGAAGTTTGCCTGCTTGATCCAGCACCAATCTGCCCTCCACTCAGTCCATTTGGTGTGGAGCTTGCCGTCAAGATAGTGTTTCTTCATCCCTGACCTTGTGATCCAGGTGACACTGTCGGAGAGGGCGTCGCCGTTCTCAATTCAGGGAATGAAGAAGTGGTGGAAGAGGGGCACATTGGGCACTACTCCAACAAAAATTTGACAGCAATGCACGAAGATGGACATGCAACTGATGGTGCTGGGGGGAATCTAGCAGATGGAATCTGTATGACTTCATGATCACGTCGAAGAAATCCAAGAATGGAGGACACAAACTACAGTAGAAGTTCCCAGCGAAGAATTTGTACTTGCTATCAGAGGCGGGGACAGTTCCTGGGGGTACCTCTGTGGCTCGGTGATCTTTGGTCTTTCCGGACCACACGTATGAATATCTGAGGATGAGGTTGTTGCCTATCAGCGCCGGCGGAAGACGGCATTCTCCCGTCGCATCTTGGCGGTGACTGCTTCCCTCCTTTCTGCCTCTGGGTCAACCGCCTTCTTTGGGGACATGGCGATGATGCAAGGTTGATTAGGTGGAGAGCGTGGTTGGATGGCGTGGCAGCGAAGAACTCTGTTCTTGGGCGAGGAGCTCTGCTCTTGCGTAGGAAGGAGAAGGCAGATGGAGCAGGGTGGATTGCGAGCGAAAGAAGCAGCAACTCGATCACCGCACTCGTAGATTCCTTTTTATGGGGAAGGCACGGGGGTTGGCTCTTCGCTGCTTGACATGGCCGCGCTTTTTTAGGCGCATGGCTACATTTAGCCGTTTTGCTCCGCCACTCCCACGTCCCGCATTTAATGCGCCATCGTGGGTGCGCAGTAAAAACATCATTACGACAGTTATCCTCCGCCACACGTTTTTCAATGCATGTTTGGGGTCCAGCCCAAACGGCGTCTCGCACGCGTGTTCAACCCAGGCTCGGGGGATCCTGTCGGTGTATTGAAAACAAGGTGTTCATTACCCCTGACTAATGCACAGACAGTGGCAGCCTACACGCCGACAAGGGCTTGACGGAGGACACACTTACCCTAGTACTCAAGGAAGAATAGATAAATATTGTGAAGAAGGCCTCGAGGCAGGTCATCGAGAAGTACTAGAGAAGCTAAGCTCCAGATCCAAGCTGCTGGCAAGCACTTGTTCCGACAAGCCAATCCTCATGTTGTCGGCAAGCCAACCTAGTCCAAGTCAGCATGCCACCACTTCGTACCAATGAGCTCGCGACAAATGGTGTGCATGCAAGCGGAGCCTTAGCACATGTCGAGCTGCATGGCATTTCACCACCCCTAAATTACCTTTTTTGACAGTCAATGGTGTGTCAATGGAATAAGAGGTAGGTGCACCTGACAGTCCACATCAGCTAGGGATTCCTTGTCGGCATTCACCACGTTACGCCACCTAACGGAGCATTTATGGTGTTGTCATATACCGTCAGAGTTAGGTATGGGCAGAGCTTCTCCTTAATCACATTGTAATCCCTGATTTGCCCTTGTGGTTACCCCTTGCACTATAAAAGTAGGGCTAGGGCAACACTTAGAAGATACGAACCCTAGTTGAATTGCTGCCTCTTTGTGCATCTTTCCCGGCAAGAGTGTAGTTTGTAACAGTACACATACTCAATCCACGGAAGCAGGAGTAGAGTTTTGCACATCCGTGCGGCCCGGACCTGGGTAAAAATCCCTCGTGCATTGATTGTTATTGATCGTTGCTCTTTGTGCGTTGCGTGCCTGATCTCGAGCCCGAGGAAGGAGCTCATTTAGCTCCATAGATTGTCGTACACCGTCAAACATCATCAGGGACAGTACTAGTCCTTACTCTTCCCCTGCTCTGCTAGTAAAGAAGAAAGATTCCAGTTGGAGATTGTGTAATGATTTCAGAAAAGTGAATGCTTAAACTGTTAAAAACAATATCCCCTGCGAGTCAATGAAGATTTAATGGATGAAATGTTTGGAGCAAAGATCTTCTCAAAAATGATTTAACTAGTGGGTACCATCACATCAGAATGAATGAGGCTGATATTCACAAAACCGCTTTTGCTACACGTATGGGACATTATGAATATCTAGTTATGCTCTTTGGACTAACAAATGCCCCTGCAACTTTCCAACCATTGATGAACACCATCTTAGCTAAATATCTGAGGAAATTTTTGCTTGTTTTCTTTGATGACATTCTCATCTTTAGTGAAACTGAGGAAGAACATACTGAACACCTCAAACAGGTGTTTGAGACACTCAGGAAGAATCAGTTGTATGCAAATTACAAGAAATGCATTGTTGTCCAGTCACAAGTGGAGTACTTGGGATACATTATCAGCAAGGAAGGTGTGGACACAGACCCATCCAAAATCTCCTCTGTTGTTAATTGGCCAGTTCCTAAATCAGTGGCTGAACTTAGAAGTTTCTTGGGGCTCACTGGGTATTATAGAAGGTTTGTCTAAAATTATGGGTATATCTGCAAACCTTTGTTTCAAGCCCTCAAAAAGGATGGCTTTGTGTGGGGTGATGAGCAACAATTTGCTTTCAACATTCTTAAGCACGGAATGATTGAAGCTCTTGTCCTTGCCCTCCCTGATTTTTTCCAACCCTTTGTCTTGGAGGCTGATGCTTGTCAGTATGGCATATGAGTTGTATTAATGCAGAATGGGAGACCTTTATCTTACTTCAGCAAGACCTTGGGACCCAGAGACAAGACCTTATCTACTTATGACAAAGAAGCCATTGTTATATTGGAAAGCTCTCAAAAAGTGGAGGCACTATTTTGCTGCTTCTTCTCCGATTATCAGAACTAATCAAGAAAGCTAGAAATACATACAGGAGCAGAAGTTAACTAAGGTCATTCAACACAAATTATTGATCAGACTCTTGGGTTATAATTTTTCTGTGGAATACAAAAAAGGAAAAACCAATAAAGTAGCAGATGCCCTATCTAGAGTGAAATATCAAATCAATACTCTGACTGAAACAGCTATTCATCCTGTGCGGGCTACATAAGTTATGGATAGCTATAAGGATGACCCCAAATGCAAGGAATTACTATCTCAATTGGATATTACATCTGAGGGCTCCAATTACAAACTCCATCAAGGGCTCATCAGGTATAAAAAAACAGACTTGTCATTGGTAACTCTCCTGCTCTGAGAACAAAAATACTCATAGCTCTCCACATTAGTGAGTTGGGAGGTCATTCTGGTCAGAGAGCTACTTACCAGAGACTTAGGTTGATGCTCTATTGGCCTGGTATGAAAGATGATGTTCAACAGTTTATTCAGCAGTGTCTTGTTTGCCATATTAACAAATCAGAGCACTGTAAATATCCAGGACTGCTACATCCTCTGCCCACACCACTGTTTGCTTGGACACACATCTCCATGGATTTTGTGGTGCGCCTCCCTCTCTCCAAGGGAAAAAAATTTGATTTTAGTGGTTGTGGGTTGATTCACTAAATATAGCCACTTCGTTCCATTAAAGCACCCAATTCCAGTCAGAGTTGTGGCCACTCCTTTTATTGATAACATCTTCAAATTGCATGGGCTGCCTAGTGCCATATCACAAATAGGGACATAATTTTACCAGTCACTTATGGCAAGACCTCTTCAAAATATTGGGAGTCAAATTGCATTTGAGCACTTCGTATCACCCACAAACGATTGGCCAAACAGAGAGAGTCAATCAATGTTTGGAAAACTATTTAAGATGTATGACATTCAACCAGCCTAGGAAATGGTGTTATTGGATTTCTCTGGCTGAATGGTGGTACGAAACCTCCTTTCACACTGCTCACAAGATGACCCCTTTCCAAGCCCTATATGGTAGGCAACCTACTATGGTAGCTGAAGCTGCACTTTTCCCTTGGACTCTCCTAACAGTCCTTTTCTGTAGTGGTTGATGGGGGGCATGCAGAGACTGTAGCGGAGACCCCACCTAATGGTACCCATGCGCATGCACGTACGATGCCCTTGGACATGGATGGTTCCAATCCCACCAAGTTTCCTGTTGCTGATCTATTCGGAGATGGAGAGTTGTTGGAGGCATAGTTTGGTCAGGCATCGATGCTCGCTGTGTCTGACCCGCGGGCCGTTGAGCTTGCTAAGGAGCCGTTGGCGGTAGAGTGCCAGCCTGATCTGGCCGAACTCATGGTGGGCATGACCAACCAAGAGGCGATCGCTTTTGCTAAACTCAAAGGTTATGTTCCAACATTGTCAAGAGATTGGCTCCGCCGCTACTACGAGAGGTCCAGGCTTCCTCGCTTAGGTCCAATGTTGAGCCTTCCACGCCGCAGTAAAACACGAGGGCGTCCAAGCGCTCAGTGACTCTTCCGGTTGCCAAGGCCACCCCGGCCGAGAACGTCCTGCTCAGAGCATTGGGCCTTGTTCCGAGAGACCTCGTGGCCGACGACACTGTTGTTCAAGAGCTGAAGGATTTGTTCGACTCACGTTGAGAGAACAACACGTGAGGATAATTGCGGCTCTCTTTGGCAAGGCAGTTCCATCCAAGAGCTTTGAGGGAGGTCCATCAATGGGCATAGAGGTGCAATGAGCTATGTGGACAGCGGTGCTGGCGTTCCAGATTCTTTCCCATGGATCTAAGCCCACACCTTATATGCTGGAACGTGAGAGGTTTAAACAATCCAGCGAAGACGAAAGCGGTGAGAGATTTCTTGGGCACGACTAAGGCTAATCTAGTGTGCTTACAAGAAACTAAGCTCGATGTAATTGACAAGTTCGTTTTTATGCAATGTTTGGGTCCGTCCTTTGACGGCTTTGCATACTTGACGGCGATCGATACTCATGGTGGAATTTTACTGTCTTCAAACTCCACTTTTACGGATGTCGCTAACTTGTCCCTAGATGCCAATTTCATCACAGGGCTGGTTTGCCCCAAGATGGGAAGTGATTGATGGATCTCGGTGGTTTATGGGCCTCAAGGCGATGAGAGTAAAACCTTATTCCTGCATGATCTGGGAGCCAAGAGAGCCACGTGCCTAGGGCCATGGATGGTCTTGGGGGATTTCAACATGATCCTTAGGGCTTCTGAGAAGAATAATGCTAACCTCAACCGTGGCATGATGAACAAGTTTTGACATTTTGTGGATGATCAGGAGCTCAAGGAGCTTTACATGCATGGGAGGCGGTTCACTTGGTCCAACGAAAGGGAGGCTCCTACTCTTACCAAGATAGATCGCATTCTTGTCTCCGTGGATTGAGAGTTCGAATACCCGGATTCACTCCTTCAGGCTTTGTCCACGGAAGTGTCCGATCACGCGCCTCTCTATCTCACCACTATTGCCCCTTTCTATCACAAGAAAAGGTTTCGTTTTGAGATGTTCTGGACGAAGTTGGATGGATTCGAGGTGGCCATAAGGCAGGCTTGGGTTTGCGATGCTTCCATTACCGACCCCTTCAAGCGACTTGACGCTCTATTCAGGAACGCTGCAACTTACCTCCAATCTTGGGGGCAGCGGAAGATGGGGAATATCAAACTGCAAATGCCGGGCCTCTTGGGTCATCTTTCGGTTTGACAGGGCTATGGAGCAGAGGCATCTTTCTAGCGTGGAGAATTGGTTAAGGCGCACTTTGAAGCTAACCCTCCTTGGTTTGCTTCTCTTGAATGCACTATCGATAGGCAGAGATCGAGGTTCAGATGGCTCAAAGAGGGAGATGCTACACCAAATTCTTCCAAGACATCGCTAACGGGAGACGTGCTAAAAACTATATACCACATCTTAAGATTGGACAACAAATCATCACCGATCCGAGAGATATGGAGGAAGCCTTTGTGGAGGCTTATCAGAATCTGATTGGTACGGCTCAGGCCAGGAATCACACCATTGATCTGGAGTATCTCGGCATAGGTTCGACTGATCTTCATGATCTTGATGTCATTTTTACGGAAGAGGAGGTCTGGGCCATAGTCAAAGAGCTTCATCATGATCGTGCCCCCGGTCCGGATGGTTTTATTGGAGCATTCTACCAACATGCTTGGCCAATTATAAAGAATGACATCATGGCCATCATGCTCAAGATCTATGTGGGAGATGACCGAGGTTTTGACAAGCTAAACCGTGCACTCATAGTTCTCATTCCAAAGAAACCTGACGCGGAGACTATTTTTGATTTTATGCCAATAAGTCTTCCTCACAACATGTCCAAGTTGTTTGCGAAAGTAATGGCATCCAGAGTTCGGCCGCGCATGAAGGAGATCGTGGCGATCAACTAGTCGGCATTCATTCAGGGACGAAATCTGCACGACAATTTCTTGCTGGTTCGACAAGTGGCACGGAAGATCCATGCTAGGAAGTGCCCAGGTGTGTTCTGCAAGCTTGACATATCGCGGGCTATCGACTCCCTCTCATTGCCCTTTTTGTTCGAGGTCTTACGGGCCAAAGGTTTTGGGCCGCGGTGGATCAAATGGCTCTCGATCCTCCTGCAGACGGCCTCGGCAAAAATTTATCATCAATGGCCGGTCGTCTAGAAGAATAATCCACGCGCAAGGGCTACATCAAGGGGATCCAGTCTCTCCCCTCTTGTTTGTCATTGCGATGGAGGGTCTGACTACGATCATCTCTCGAGCCATGGAGCTGGGTGTTCTTAGCACTTTCCGTCGGATCTTTGCTCACCAACGATTGTCCATATATGCTGATGACGTGGCATTCTTCGCTAGACCGTCCTCGTCGGACCTCTACTTTATCAGATAAGTGCTCCAAGTCTTTTGGGAGGCATCGGGCCTGGAGGATCATCAAAGAGTAACTGACTTGGTGAGGCAATGCCCCTTAAAGGAATTTCCCTATCATTACCTGGGACTGCAGTTGAGCATAAAAAGCTTATCAAAGCCGGACTGGCAGCCACTTCTGGACTTGGTGAGGACGTTTATCCCGGCTTGGCAGAGAGGCTTTCTTCAGCGCTCGAGCAGATTGGTGCTTGTCAAGTCTGTTATTGCGGCCAGGCCAGTGCATCAGCTGTTGATTCTGGAGGCTCCGTATTGGGTCTATGAAGACATTGATGGATGGATGAGCGCGTTCTTTTGGGCGGGCAAGGCTAAAATCAACGGAGGTCAATGTCCGGTTGCATGGAGTAAAATCTGCCAACCCACATGCTATGGTGGGCTCGGAGTAAAATCTCAAGCTACATGGGCTGGCACTTCACGTGAGATGGGAATGGCTGGGAAGAACTGATCCTGAAAGGCCTTGGCAAGGGCTGGGAGTGATGGTGGATCCCAAGGCGAGGGATGTTTTTGATAGCCTTGTCAGCATCTCGGTGGGTAAAGGAAACAAAGTTCTTTTCTGGCATGATCGCTGGATCCACGGGTTCTTTGTCCAGGACATTGCACCGCTTGTTCACGCTCTCTCTGGTTGGCAAGCGAGACACCAATCGTCGAACCATGGAGCAGGCCACGACAAACGAGCTCTGGATGTCTGACGTGAATGGGTCGATATCCTTCCAAGCCCATCTCCAACTGATGCATCTTAGACATGCCATTGCCACGGTGCAACGAGACATGAACGAGCCGGACACCTTCCTGCGGCCTTCTGCTGCTTCCAATAGCTACTCGACCAAGGCAACTTACGATAGACTGTGTGTTGGAAGACATCGCTCACCCACTGCCATATGTAACTGGAGGAATTTCGCCCCGCTCAAGGTCAAGATCTTCTCTTGGCTAGCTACCCAATATCGGCTTTGGACCTCCGATCGTCGTGCGAGATTTGGACTCCAGGGTTCACCATCACCGTGTTTCACGTGCGCACAAGAAGAGGATAATGTTGATCACATTCTTGTGAGGTGTGTCTACGCACGAGGGGTATGGCACATCTGCTTAGACACTTTGCACCTCCCTAGTGACAGGCCGACTGAGGAGGACACACTAGAGATGTGGCGGTTTAGGTCCCGATCCATTTTTACACGTGACAACATGAGAGGATTTGATTCCTTTGTGGTATGTACTGATTGGTCCTTGTGGAAGCAGCGGAACGCGAGTCTTCAACCGTGCAGAGCAACAATTGGGCGTACTCGACCTTGTGGAGATCATCTTGGCTGAGCTCAAGGAATGGCACATGGCACGCAGAGGAATGGGCGACTTAGATAGATTTGTGAGAATGTAGCCTTATTCTCTTGACGAGGTGTTTTTTTGTTTTTTTTCGGTGTGCCTACATTGATGTTCGCATCCGCATGAGGATTCTTGTACGTGTCTTGCTCTCTTCTATAAAAATATGGCACGCAATTTGCGTGCTCTCAAAAAAAAGTATCACCTGAAGATACATCAGCTATCATCAACGAAAATTTGCTCAAAGCTCAAGAAAGAATGAAGTTCTTTGCTGATAGAAACAGATCTGAGAGTTCTTTCCAACCTCGTGACATGGTTTACTTAAAATTACAACCCTACATGCACACCTCTCTCAGCATTCATCGGCACTGAAGCTTCACTCTAAGTACAACGACCCTTTCATAATTGTGCGGAAAATTGGTCATGCTTCTTACAAACTTTTGCTGCCTGAAGGTTGTCATCTTCATGATACTTTCCATGTGAGTCAGCTCAAGCAACATCTGGGCCCCCGAGCAATGCCCAACCCCCATCTACCACTCCTAAACCCAGATGGCTTTGTCCTCTTAGAGCCCGAGCAATTGCTGGAACGTAAGTTGGTCCCTCGCAAACAAGGTGATATCGAAGTTCCCATTGTCAGATGGTTGATCAAATGGAAGAATTTGCCAGTGGAGCAAGCTACGTGGAAAGATTCTGGTTTCATACAAAAGGTGTTCCCAGCATTTCATCCGTGAGGACACGAATGGTCTCGCCCCGGGGGAATTGTGAGGCCTTGCCTGAGCGTATCACAGATCAAACAATCAGGTTGTTAGGCGGGATGTAACGGTTCAAGGGAATTCGAACTCAGCCGACATATCTCCATCCGACCGTCCAGACCTTCACGCACCGCTTCGCACGAGAAGGAGCTCGTGTCCGTCGTCGATCTCAGATCGGATGGCTGTTAGCCTTCGTCTTGTCAATGTTTACTTTCCAGCACAAACACTGTTCCATTTCCTACTTTTCAGTGTTACCATTCAGTAATTGTAATGACTTGTAAGCCAAGGATCCGTCCTGAGGGAGGCAGCTAATTTGTAATAGGGTAGAACCCTAGGCCGACGTGTTCCGGCTGGCTATAGGTCGTTTGCTTAGGTGACGCAAACCCTAATCCAGTTCCCCAAGTTCCTCCTCTGAATCTTGTGTTGGGCTGAAATTCTTGCGGTAGTTCAGGATGTAAGCCCCAGCCTTATAGCCACAAGCGGCAAGAAATGGCATTAGCGAAGGGCAGAAAAGAAGGCGGATGGCAGAAAAGTATGCCGAAAAAGGCAGTGAACACGCGACGGTGGGCACCTCCTAGAAGACCTGCATTTCAGCCACAACAGCAATAGTGAACTGCACATTTCCTGCTGAGATGAGCCACGAGATTGGCAGGGAGAGACGAGAGTCCACATAGGAGGATGAAGTCAACTCAAAACCTCTTAGTGACCCTATTTCTGGTACGTTGAAGTCTAGTGACCAAAATGAATACATGACTTGAATTCAGACAGTGGATGTAGTTTCCAAACAAGCAGACAAGGCAACGCTTTTCAAAACTTCGCACGCAAACTAAGTTCCTCTTAGAACATGAATGTGCAGTTCCTCTTATAACACGAATGTGCTTGTTGGGTTAGAGAAGTAACGCCTTCTACGCTTGGATGGTTCAGTACAGGTGTTCCGACAGAAAAGACTCTGCAATATGGTGGGAGCCCTAGGGACAGGTTCTTCGAACACCCGAACATAGAGGTGTTCATCTAGTGTCAGCTTCTCCAACAAGGTCCTGCATGTCTGCGAAAACATCAAGACAATGTACGAGGCAAAGCGTACATCATTTTCATTAAACAGCGATCATTTGCATATAGATGATACTGGCACAAATAGACAAAGGGTACCATACCTGAGGATTCAATACATCCATCTTCTGGATAACATCCTCCTAACACAACAGCAAAGCATACAATCAGAACTTCTAACATAACCATGCTGACAACGATAGGCGAAATATAAAGCAATTACGAAGACTATACGAATAGGAAGACCATTAACACCTAGTTTGGGTCTCGTGTATAAGGAATATGTTTATTTCACAAAGCAGGGGTGCATTCTTTTCGCAATGCCATTTGAAAGCTGCCATTCTCTGGTTTTACATGTTAAGTTGTTTGGAATGCGTGAAGTAAAACAAGTTTTCCTATGGATCTTAATAACAGGATGCTTGGTCAAAATCATGACAAAACACACTATTATTATGAATTAGGGCTGATTCAAGAGTTCACAACTAGTGGTACACAAAATTTTCCCAACACATAAAAAGCAGATACAGATGATAAAAATAGATACGCACCTCTACTGTTCCTGGATATTGCATCACATAGCCAATAATTCGACGAGTTAAACCTTCATACACGGTACTATTGATGCTGCCATCACCATTTATCCATGGCAATATAGGGTGATAAATATGCCTTTCACAAGCATGGCAGCAATCACTCTCCCTGTTGTCTTGTGATGGAGCAGACAGTGTTTCCTTATCTCCATGATTTTGACTGCACATATGAGATAAGCTTGACTTGCTTTCACCACTAAGAATTGTGACTGTGTGCCCATCACCAAGCTTTTTTACAGTTCCCTGCTTACTAGACATGGCATGCTTCTCTTTCAGTACATTTTCTCCAGTCTCCATTATTTGAGAAGCGGGAGCTTGTGAACAGCTGCAATGGCTGTATTCTGCAAGTGTGGTTATATGATACTTTGACTTATGTAATGAGTCAACGATCTGGAAACCATCGTACGCATTGACCTATAAAGCAATTGAGCACACATGGTGACTCCAATATATGAATAAATAGGGTTGAAATACAATTAAGCAGACATGGTGACTCCCATATATGAATAAATAGGGACTAAGTAACAGAAGCTGTGGATGACTTCTAATTTTAAAAGCAATGCATTGCTCTAACAACTCAAGGCTTCATCTCAAAAAGGTAAGACAGCTAGAATCCTTAAAAAAGGTGAACACCGCAGGATTGAAGAATGCCACATCATCTGCACTTGGTTTTCTCCATCTTACCACGGTTGAAGTGCCTAGTACGTACAAGGTGCTACGTTCTCTCACATCTATGAAGCAGATATATACTCCTCTGCTCTTTTTTATTTGTTGTTTGACAGATCTGCAAGGTCTCCAATACACATGCTTGAAAAATGTGAAAACCAATTTCATTTGAAAAATCAAAATGCTTTATGTACAGTAAAAAAAATGAAAAGTTTGAGTGTACATATTCGACTTTGGTTTTCATGTTTTCTCTGTTATTCCACCGGCATGACAAAAAGTTTGTAGCAGAATCCTACAACTAACAGCAGATGCACATTTTTTAGCTATTTTACCCTCTAGATTTCTATAAATATGAAGAAACAAAGTGTATGTTGGTAACAAGATCTGTTGGTTGAATTTTATAGACAACTGATAATAAACCAGAACAGAAAAGAAATAGTCACAACTAGGTGTTGAATGAAGTGAATTGAATGCCCTCTTGCTAAACAGTGCTAAATATGTAGATAAACAAGTACACAACTAGTCTATTATACACAAGTTTATAGCTTTACCTCCATGGCCAGATGAAATCTCTTGAGTGTATGAACAATCACATCAACTAACTGTGTGCCTGCAGTGAATAAGATCAAAACAAAAATGAACTATACCTACCAAAAACAAAGACTGTACCTTAAACAACTAAGTTATAAAAAACTACGCAAATGATTATTCATGAGAACAGCAAGTACCTAATGGATGCAGTTCCTGTGACAATTCTCTCAAATTAACCCCTCCTTCGCCACCTTGATAAATAACATAAAATGCATTTCTGAACAGATCAGAAGACAATATGGGCGATTCATTTTTATTACAAGATAATGATGGCAACTGGTCCGCATATATTTTCATAGCATCCCAAGGCCATCCATTATAAGAGCTTTCCAAATGAGATTCAGACAGCATATGTCGACATGAACTGGAGTTGTTCAAATACAGTAACATGTTGGGACTTTCAACCTGTGAATCAACATCCTTCATGCTCATTTCCTGGGCTAAACTAAAAATAAGGCACTCTTTATCATGTATCTCTTGCGTGAGATAGCTTGTTTGAATTCTCTCCTGATTCAGAGCAACTTGGATACCAGGGAAACCTTTCTCACGGCGGTAACAAAGCTTGTTTTTCTTAGCCGCACTGATTTCCTGTTCCACCGTATCAGCCTTGCGTTTGTGAGTACCATCATTTAGTCCACTGGTATCTTCAACCAAAGGACTGGAACTATTAGGCCCATCAGCATCACCAACTCCTTCGCTTGGCAAGGAAGGTGAAATGAACAACTCTCCAGATGAAACCAGCGAAAAGAGATAAACAATTTCTCCACATTCTACATCTGGATACAAATAAATTCTATTGTCTGCAGTGTTCCTTTGCTGCCCTATAAGCCAGTTAGAAAATTCAGAAGCCTTTTTTCCAGAACCAAATGGGAAGGGTGAATGAGAAGCCTTGAAGAAGAATTTTCTAGAAAGGGTGTATGGCTTTGTTCCATGTCCACTTACCTGCAAAATGCAGGCAGAAGTAAGAACAGCGGTACAAAATAACTGATGTCTTATATCACATATTACACTTAAATCAATCTGCCTGCTCCAGCTCATTACAGAATTGAAGGAACTCTATGATTCCTGACAGGATAACAGTGAAGATGCTGAACAGACTAATCATCCTTTACAGGACATGCTAAGAATAAAGATTATCAGCGTAGCTCCACTGCAAACTCAGGTGCTTATAACATGGGGAAAGTAAAGGCTGTGATAACACGGGCATAAACATAAGTGCATGCAGCATTGATCACCACATTCATAAATCCAGACAACATTAGCCAGGCAATCACATCGTATTTAGATTCCGGCTTCATAATGAATTTCCAGTTATCAACATCAGAACCCAACATCTACGCCCATGCTATTCCCCCACCACAAGCTTATATTTATACATGTTAGTTCTATATCGAGTTAATTTTTGAATGGTGATTTGTGATAGACTGATAGGACCATGCTTCAGATGAAGTATATTTTTTGTGATCACAAACCATGGTTAGCAAATTTTGAGTCCTATAAACAGTTATTTGTAAGTAGAAGTGGTAGGACTGTAAGGATAGTTTTCTCACAGCAAGAAATCGAGGAAAATATCTAGGTTTCGCAAGCAATGAAGCTAAATGTTGCACTTTGCAAGCAAGGGGAGTTAATATGGGTCAAAAGACCTGAGCTGGGCTGAGCATACTGAAGAATAGCAGAGACTGGATATTCGATGGGAACTTAACTGCATAAGTTAGCAAATACTAACCGTGAACTTCTTCTCACTAAGAAAGGAAAAGGCAGCCACAATTTCGCTCTGTGAATAAAGCTGGAGGGTTGTAGCTAATGAAGCTTGTACTTCTGATCCTGATGATGTGCTGAGAAAAACCAATTTCAGAAGCTCTATCGCATTGGCAACTGCTAAAGATTTGCATCCATATCTTCCAGTAGTTTCATCTTTGTTGACCTTAATGACATTTTCATCAGATGCACAGGGAACATCCACACTGTTACTTGCATGGCGTGCATTTGATTGTCTAGGCAATTCTCCAAGCTCACGTGATCCAGTTTCTGGAACTGCAGTGCTTGTACTGGTAACACCTTGCATAACCTGATTAATTCAAGGTGAAAGATCGGTATTAACCAAAACATAGGTTGGAAGTTGAGGTTAAATGACAATTACTTACCTGCTCTTTCTGCCCACTTGGAATTTCCTCATTGGCATTACTATCATTGTTGCACTTTGCATTATTAGGCTCAACTTCCCTGGTCTGGTTCACGTTTTCTACTCGGATGAATTCAAGGACTTCATCAAGTGCATTTTTTATTTCTGGATCTTCAAAATAATCCCAATTGAATATCTCAGAATCTGAATCCACACAGTTCTCATGACTAGAATTTGATATATGGGAATGGGATTCCCTCTCTTTCGATCTCCTTTCCTCTCTGAGAAGGCTACAGATTCGGACGACAGCTTTTCTTATGTTTATGTTTTTATTTAAATATGCCATCCTTCTACGACATGTAAGTGGTGCAGCTGGAAGACCAGAGAGAGAGTTCCATTGACATTTGGGTCCGCGTGCTGCACAAAATCTAGTGTAGATCACCAGCAGTTTTCTGCAGATAATAATAATCAATCAGGCTCCAGCGCGATGGAAAACATTTTTTTAGCTCCAGTAGTAAGGTGGGTGCAGAATTATACCTGTCAGATTCATATGTCCACATGAACTTTTTACTAGTGGATGATGCATAAGTGCTCCCTGGTAATCCCTCATCTAGGGTAGACTGGGTTGATTTCTTTCCAGACGATCCACTGGCTTCAACTTTTTGTTTGATAAACCGTAGAGTAACCTTATTAGCAGATCTTTTCCTTTTCTGACAGATCGATCCAGAACTAGCTCGTTGCTGCTTTTGTGTAGGAAAGCTGAGCTGTCTATTCTGAGAGTACGAAACACAAAGCACCTACATTAATAGAGAAAATCCTGCCAGTCAGTACTACTGAATAGGAACTAATGGACAAAACATATCAAACATAAAGAATATTTTAACTAGGATAACTGAACAATCATAACTAAAGAAACAAGTCATGGCTGGCAGGATAAGCAATTAAGGATACTATTACTAACTGAAACTGAAGACAAAATGCAAGAAAATGCCTTCTTGACCATATAATCTTTACACCTTATGAGTATAGCTTATCTACACATATCAGACAAAAAAATTGACAGAAATATCAGACAATTAGCAGTCGTATATTTATATTGTACCAACAAAACGAGAAAAAAGTCCTGCGTGTTGTGCTAATTGTTAGAGTGCTATATATATAGTCATGTAGCCTTTTGTATTTACCCCAGTGTATAAGGGGTTTTCTGCATATTTTCTGCACCTGTACATGTATATATACTGACCTATGACCCCATGGGATACAAGTTGCATATTCCTAACATGGTACTAGAGCCTTAGGGTTCTTTTTTTGCACGCGTAACTCGTGCTCTCGATCTAATCTCCCGTCAAGCAGCCGCCGCCCTTCTTCTCTGAACGGCGCTGCTCTTCAGGCACCTTCACCAACCGCAGGTCAATCCTGCTCCGGCGCTGATCTCCCGTGCCACCCGCAGGTCCGTGATGCCGCCATCTCCTTGAAGTCGCGTCACGTGCTGCCTCCTACTGAGGATCTCCTGCTGGTCAACGCATCCAGCCACCAGGTCCCGCCTGTGTTCGATCCAGTTCGAAGTTGCATCTCCCGAGCCACCCAAGCACTCCCGATCCACAGTCCACATGCGTCGGCCCCACGGCTGCGGGGAGACACCAGCGCTGTACGACCTGGGCAGCCACATGCGGATACAGCGCGGGACAGCTTCACCTTCGGACACGCCCTCGCCTCCGCCCGCGAACCAGCTCCGACGCCTCAACCTCGGCTCCCGTTTTTCGCCACCCCTCGCGGGATTCGGCCGCCAGTGGATGGTCTTCACACCGTTTGTCAGATCTGGCCGCCCCTCGTCAGTCTTCCCACCCTTCGCCGGATCCCACCACCTCTGGCTGGTCTCCTTCCCCGAGAGCTAGCTGCTGATGTTCTGCATCGGGGAGCTTCTGCTCTTGTTTCCCGAGCGCAGAACGAGTTGTTGCCTTGTGCATCAGGAGTCTTCGTTCGGTTGTTCATTGGTAAAAAAAGAGAAGAAAAAAGAGAAGAGATTTTCATCGGGTCCTCATGTCCCTCGCTGCCCGCTGCCTCCTGACGGTGTTTTCTTCACTACACCCGTCTCACACATGTGACATTCCTCGGTGCTTAATGCTCATTCGCCTATGACATCGTCCCCTTCGACGTCTTCCGCAGGCTGTGTTGTCCCCTCTTCTGCGGCTCCTCCCGCGACCTCCGCACATGGTGATTGTCACTCTACACTAACTCCTCTCGCAACTTTCATCGGTGAATGTCGCTCTTCCCCGACACCTCTCGCGAATTTCACCGGCTGTGTTGGTGCATATGACTCCATCGACTATGCCTCGCACACGCGTCTTCCCATGGTGCTTGGTGCTTGTCTCCATACGGCCTTGTCTCCTCCACCGGCTTTTGCAGACGTTACTGGTCATGCCACACCGCCACATCTAGCGGCTCCCAGTGCTTGTCTCCATACGGCCTTGTCTCCTCTCCCGGTGCTACTGTGTCGACTACTTCAGTTGTGTACTTCACTAGGAGGAGATTGCACGATTTCACACACTACTGATTGTCTCTGGTTTTCTATTGCCGGGTGCATCTACGTCAACCTCTTCAGTTGAGCCCCTGACCGGGCATGAGATTGTGCGACTTAGATGCCTACTAGCTCCATCTTCCGATTCTCCATCGACAGATTCTGCTGGTTCCGATACTTACTCTTCTGGCATTGTGAGACCACCTTCTACACAAGCAGGTACATCTCCGTGGATTATTGATACTAGCGCATCTTTTCATATGACTAATGATTCATCCACTCTGCCCTCTACTCGACCTCTCGATTCTCCTGCTCATGTTCTTACTGTTGATGGTACCTCTCTCCCAGTTACTGGCCGAGGCCTTCTTAGGACTTCATCTTTTGATGTTCCAGATGTTGCTCATGTTCCCCGACATACCATGCAGCTCATTTCTGGTGGCCAGATTGATGACTCTGGTTGTCGTGTCATTCTCGACTTTGACTCTTGTTCCGTTCTGGACCGTCATACTTGTGCTCTCCATGGTGCTGGCCCTCGACGTCGTGACTCTCAAGGCCTCTGGGAGCTTGACTGGCTTCATCTTTCATTTGCTGCCACCGCCGCCAGTCTCTCCCCCACTATTGCCTTGTCTAACAACTCCTTTCAGCAGTGGCATCATCGCCTTGGTCACCTGTGTAGCTCGCGTCTCTCATCCTTAGTTTGACGTGGTCTTCTTGGATCCATCTCCGACGGTGTGTCTTTAGACTGTCAGGGTTGTCGGCTTGGTAAACATGTCCAGTTACCTTATCCTCATAGCAACATCGTGTCTTAGCGTCATTTTGACCTTGTTCACTTGGATGTCTGGGGTCCAGCTCCCTTTGAAACTAGCCGCATAGCATGACTGCGCCGAGTAGATGCCGTTGGGTGTCCATCTCCAGATCAGCCGGTCTGGATCGTTCGAGAGGGTGGTTTGGCTCACGACTTGCCAGAGTAGCAAGTATTGTCCTATCTCGTGAAGGCCAAGGATCCCCTGAATATCCCACGCCCAGGAGTTGCCAACAAGCCCTGCTGCCACCGTCCTTGCCTTGCATCGCTGCTTGGAGATGCACTGGTAGAGCAGTGGGGCGAGTTCACGGACGGACTGCCCATTGATCCGATTCTCCCAAAAAAGCGCCGTCAAGCCATTCCCGATGGCCATGCTAGTGGACACGAAGAACAACGCTCGCTCCTCGTGAGCGAACTGCAGTTCAAGTCCTTGCCAGGCACGGTCATCGTCCATGCGAGCGAGCCATTGCCATCGCAGTCGTAGCGCAAGCCCAGCGCGCTCCAAATCGCGGACTCCCAGTCCGCCATACTCCAGAGGGCGGCACACATGTCGCCAATTGACGTGACAGTTGCCTCCGTTGGCAATGGCACGTCCGGCCCACAGGAAGCCTGTTTGGATCTTCTCCAGTTGCTTGAGCATCTTCTTGGGAGGGGCGAACGCTAGCATTTGGTGCACGGGGATCGCGTTCAAGACCGACTTGACTAGAGCAAGGCGCCTGGCCTTGTTCATGAGCCACGCCTTCCAAGAAGGCAGCCTAACGGCCACCGAGTCAACGAGGGGTTGCAGCTGGGCGACAGTGGGCCGTCACATCGTCAGCGGAACGCCAAGGTAGGTAATGGGAAGGTGCGCTACCGGGCATCCCAGCTGGTCGATCACCTCACCAGCCAGGGGATCACCGTGAAGGATAGTGGCGGAACTCTTGGCGTAGTTCACATGCAGCCCACTAGCCTTGCCGAATAGGGTCAAGATACCCTTGACGACGGCCACATCTCCCGGCATGGCATGGCAAAACAGCATCACGTCGTCAGCGTAGAGGGAGATCACCGGGATGCGTCGACGAGGGTGTAGCGGCTGCAGAATGCCGGTGTCGATAGCGCGGCGCATCAGCCTGCTGAGAGTGTCCATGGCCAGAACGAAGAGCTGGGGCGATGCAGGGTCACCCTGGCGCAGCCCATTGCGATGCCAGATCAGCGGTCCTGGCTCTCCATTGAGTAGGACGCGTGTGCTGGACGTCGAGAGCAGAATCGCGATCCACTCCCTGAATTTGTCCCTGAATCCGTATCGGCGCAACACCTCAAATAGGAATGGCCAAGATATGGAGTCGAAGGCACGCGTGAGGTCAAGCTTGACCATGATCCACGGGGCCCCTAACTGATGAAGCATCTTGAGGGCCTGCCAAACAAGGATGAAGTTGTCGTGGAGGCTCCGGCCTATGATGAAGGCGTTCTGGTTGCGGCTAACCAAGCTATCCAGATTGGGGGCAAGACGCAGCGATAGAACTTTGGCGAAGATCTTGGCCACGAGGTGTATCAAGCAGATCGGACGGTAGTCCCTTAGCTGCTGGGCGTCGGCTCGTTTAGGCAGCAAGGTCAAGAGGGCTTGGTTGAGCTTGTAGAAGCCGCGGCCTCGCAGCTCAAACAACTGTTGGAAGACGTCCATGAAGTCTTGCCGTATGATGTCCCAACATGCCCGCAGGAACTCAGCCGTGAAACCGTCGGGTCCTCGTGCCTTGCGAGCTGGGAGGCGTTTGATCGCGTCCCAGACCTCCTCCATGCTGAAGGGCGCAACCAGGTCAGAGAGATCGCAGGGCTCAATGAGCCACTCGCCGTGCCCAAGATCCTGTCAAAGTGCTCATGGGCCGCTTGCGCCATTGCGCCTTGGTCAGTGATCACACTCCCGTCCATGGTCAATCTGAATATCCGATTCTTCTGCCGACGGAATGAGCATTACCGGTGGAAGAAGCCAGTGTTGGCGTCGCCGTCCTTAAGCGTGGCGATGCGGGCACGTTGCCTGGCTATGGTACGTTCCAGGGATGCGAGGCCAAGGTATGTGATCTTAAGTTGCTTCCGCAGCCAGTCTTCCGGAGGCGAGAGCGTGCGATCCTCCTGGGCCTTGTCGAAGCGCGAGATAAGCTCACGGGAGATAGCCATCTTGTCCCGAATGTTGCCGGTCGACTTGGCGCTCCAGCTAGTAAGCCTACGAGCCATGGCTTGGAGGCGGAGCACCAGGCGTTGGAAAGGATCCGGGTCATGGACCGAGCTCCAAGCCGCGCCCACCGTGTCATGGAAACCATCGAGCCTCAACCAGAAATCCTCAAAGTGGAATCGACGGTGCGCCGCGGGCATGGGGGAGCAATCGAGCAGTAGGGGGCAGTGGTCCGAGACGGCGGACGCGAGGCAGCGCAGGTGGCACTCGCCGTGTGCTTCCTCCCAGTCTGACGTGCATAGCACACGGTCTAGGTGCACCAAGGTGGGTGGAGACTGCTCGTTGGACCACGTGAAACGGTGCCCGCTGAGGTATACCTCCTTCAACGCGAGATCGTTGACGAGACGGCGGAATCTGCCCATCATACGCCGGTTCAAGTTGCCGTTGTTTTTGTCCTCGTCGCGTAGAATTAGGTTAAAATCACCGCAAAGCATCCAGGGTACGGGACAAGCCACACGAATCTCCCGCAGCTCATGCATAAACTCGATTTTTTCCACGTCCTCTTGGGGGGCATAGACAACAGAAAGCCACCATGGTGTGCCTGTGGCCATGGCCACCTTGGCTGTGATGGCGTTCATGGTGAACATTGGGTCCGTGATGGACACGGCCCTGCTCTTCCATGCCACAAGGATGCCGCCCCGTGTACCATGCGCTGGGAGGTAGGTGTAATCGTCGAATTCCGAACCAAGAGCATCAAGAACAACAGACGAGCAGATCAACTCCATCTTAGTTTCTTGCAAGCATACAATGGAGGAGGAAGTGGTGTCTAGCAGCGAGCGAATGGCATAGCGCCGGCTACGCGCGTTTAGGCCGCGCACGTTCCACATAGCGATCTTAAGACCGTGATCCATGGACATTGGATCGACGGGGGAGGCAGCAAAAGGGGGCAGCCTAAGTTGCGCACTCGACCTCGACATGTGCTGCCATTGCCGATGGCGAACCGGTCATGCACGCGGGGATCTCGCGATCAACCAGGGCGGCAATGGCCTTGAGCACCGCAAGCGGAATGGGCATCGCAAACATGCCATCATAAGCCTTCATCGGAGGTTATTTTCTGGTCCATCCCAATGATTCCGAGCGCGCGGACAATCTGGACCTGTGCACGTCTCTCCGCGGTAGGTGGCGCCGTCGTCGTGGTAGTGGCCGTAGCCGAGCGGCCGCGCCGGGGAGTGAAGTTCAAGGGCCTGCGCGGTTTCTTCCCCGGCATCGGCAGGGTCGCGTCGATCTGTTTGGTTGCTGCAGCAAGGAATTCTCCCAACGTCAAAGTCTGCTGCACAGAGGGACGAGCATGTTGCCGTCGCATTGTCATCGGCGGGGTAGCGAAGCGCTCAGCTGCAGGTGGGCTCAGGACCGGGCGATCAATACCGGGCGCTGGGGATTCTACGTTGGGCCTTGCTAGGATGGGTTCTAGGGATTCACAGTTGGGCCTTGCCGGAGAGGACTGGGCATGTGGCCTTTGCAGGATTGACACCGAGTGGGCGGGAGCGACCGCATTCGCGCCGGGGCGCACCTCCCTGTCCATGCACGGCGCGTGGGGCTCGGGCGACCGGTCAGCGCAGCCAGGCTGGCCCACGTCTGATGGGGGTGCTGGCGAGCCTCCACTTTGTCCCAACAGGCAGGCTAGCACGGGCTGCGAGTCTGGCACCTCGCACAAATCGGCCAGAGGTGGGACCCTCGCCATCATCCTCTGGGGCAGCATGCGGCGCGGGGTTTGAATCTCCAAATGCTTCCGGAGGATTCGCGGCCACTGAAGGAACGCCAACTGGCCTAGGGCCCGACTCCTCTCTCGTGATAGGGGCAGCCGTGGCCAACGGTGGGCCACCGGCTGGCGCACCTCCTGCGGCACTCTGGTATCTCCTGCAGCATCTGTTGCTTTACACGCCTGGTCCACAGACAAAGCACACTTTGGCTTTGGCTTTCTTTTGGCCCTTCCTTTTCTGGCACGGCAACGCAATCTGGTGGGGCCGTTCTGATCTTGCTGACCAGGCTGGCCTGGCCAAGGCGCCATGGAGCATCTCCCTTGGTGTACGGGCGGCGGTGCTGCCGCGGTCGGCAGCACGGGCCACGTCGGCGCGACGGCCATTCCATCCGCGCGCGCAGCGCGGTTGCCAGCATGCCAGCCCAGGGTGTCGACGGCCATGCCATCCGCACGTCCAGCCGGTGGCGCGTCCGTGCGCCGACGCTTGCGGCCGCGGTGTCGCGTCCGGCCACGGCCATTGCCTCTGCCATGATCGTTGTCGTCGTCAACGCCCCCGGTGGGCCCGTGGCCGTCGCCAGCACCACCGCCGGCAGGGGGTGCAGGGGCTCAAATCAGTTCTGCACGAGCGAGCCCGATGGAGATGGGGTATGTGAGGGTCCTGATGGTCGGCGCTTCCGAGCTCACACGCGCAGGGATCTGCTCTACAATCTCCAGGACGACGGCGCGGCGAATGTGGGCGGGGTCATGCGTGCGCCCGGCTAGCCGGAAGGTGGCCAGGTCGGCCCTGGAGCGCGTATTGGGATGTAGCCGCTCGATCCAGCAGCTCTCCCCAAGTATGTGTTCGGCCGTCGAGAGGTGTCACGCCTGGGCAGGGATGCCCCGGAGCTCAAGCTCGACGCAGTACTCGAACTAGCACGAGCCTGCATGAGCCAACTTGCTCCAAGGGCGCATGGAGAGAGAGAAACGCGGGGAACTGATGAAGTGGTCACCGCTGAGGCGATTCATGAGCGTGCGCGAGCTGAACAGGATGAGGAAGTCCTCAGGGTGGTGCGCGTGGACCGTCAGGTCGCCGTCGGCGAGCTCGAGGGAGGTGAGGAGGACGTCGGCGACCTCTGCAGCGAACACGGTCGGCCTGTTGCCCGTGATGGACACCACCATTGCCCGAGACAAGACCTCCTTCGCCTCCTCCATCTCAACCGAGTGTGACATGATGACTTGCACCGGCTCTGGTGCGCGCCAAGGGCGCGACGATCACCAAAGCAGCGGGAGGTGGCGGGGGCGGAGGCGCAACCAGTGGTGCGCGCTCCCGAGCAGTGGGGCCAGCGTGGCCAGAGTTGGCCCGGGTGCCTCCTTGTCGCTGGGCATCGCAGGCACGCTCCTCGTGTCCGGACCGGAGGCAGCGGCGGCACCGGACGTCATTGGTGCAGTCCCACACTCGGTGGCGTTGGTCGAGGCTTCGGAAACAAAGCCCAGCGACCTCCTCCGGGGATGGACTGCGTCGGCGGGGCCGCGTAGCGGTGGGCGCGCTGTCTTGGCGAGGGCGGCGTTGTCGTTTCCGGCGTCGTGGCTGCTGGAACCCCTCCGAGTCGACCTGGACGCCGCCGGGGGCGCGGAACACCTCGGAGCGAGGCCCGAGACGGTTTGCCACAGGCTGCCGCGTAGCGGCGGCGGCGCGCGCGGGGGCAGGGAGCGCCAGCGGCACGGGGGCCGACGTCGTTGTACGAGCGCGTCGAGGACTCGCTCTCCGAGTCGAACCAGCGGTTGCCAAAGGACACGCGGTCGCCGGAGAGGGTCGCCCGGAGCTCGACGGGGTCAGCACTTGAAGCTGCCATGGCGGTGGAGGGGAATGTGGGCCAGCCGGGGAGGAGGGCTAGGAGGGGCGGGGAGGGCTACCGGAGGGGATT
>CBMN011743478.1:0-10096 GCA_000582825.1 Hordeum pubiflorum | reverse complement strand
TCTACCCTCGAAAACTGCTGCGATCCCCTATACTTGTGGGTTATCATAGATTCTTCTCGACGATCTTCAAACCTTCAATAGACTTCTAAGCAAACCACAATTACTCTTGGTTGCTGAATACTTTGACTTGGTGAAGACAATTACTCATCATCACTCCAGCCGACACCTAACCATCTAGAGAGTTAGCAGCTCTTAAGAGTAATAGGCACAAGAACTCTTGACTTTGATCTACTTTGATGCTCAATCACTATCTAAGTTTTGGCTCTTGATTTTCTCTTAGTGGATTTTAAACTCAAGTCTCTCAGAGAGGGGTGCTCGAACAATCTTCTCGGAATCTCACGTGGAGCCGCCAACGAATCATGTTGGTGCGAGGTGGCTATATGTATTTGTTGCCTTCCTAGAAGGGAAATGACCATTCGGGACATACTGTCCAGCTAATGGCCAACCAACACGCTTCCAACGGTCAATTTTTTTAGCATACGACAACTTTACTTAAGGAACAAGTAAAGTTGACTCCTCGGTCTGAAGCATATCTCTTGCATCCCAAAGATCACGTCTCTGACTGGCAAGTATTGTTTAGGAGTAGAAAGATATTTCTATCAACTCTCATATGTTTCAATTAAGCATCAAAACATACATAAGTCTCGAAATACTTATACCCCCCTTAATAGTGCATTGGTTCTATGTGTCACATAAGAATAAGAAAAATGATGAAACAAATGCCACGTCTTCGCTTCACCTTCAATCTTCTCAACTATAGTCATTTCCTCTCGGACATCTCGAGTAACAATTACTTCACTTCAACAATATTTTTAGCGTCAACTCCATCACACAATCTTCTCGGTATAGTTTCTTCTCGAAACATATGTATCTTCTTCTGCAACACAGACAACTCTCGATGGAGTTTATATCAAACTTCTCGGTAGAGAGTGGCATTCTTCTCGATACATCGGGGACTACTTCTCTCTGTGTGCACTAGCAAACAAATCAGTCCCATATTGTTTCTGACATCAATCTCCAAAACACAAGGGGGAAAGATATTGCACCAATAGTAGATGCAATTAGATTAATGGTTTACTTATTACAGATGTAATGTCTATATGAGATTATACCATGAATGGTCATAGACATAAATATTGTAATTTAATCACCGCCCAACTGTAATTTGTTTACCATGTCGTTTGCTTGTTGTGTCCAGAGATGCCACTAGAGAACCTATATATATCTCCCCGGATCTATTCTCTATTACTTAATTCTTCTACACAGTTGTTACTAAATTATTACATTGCTACCAAATATCTCCATCACTTGTGTTTAATCTTGTAACTAGCAAGACAAGGGGCTTGGCAACCCTCTTGTCGTGTTGGGGACGAGTGTGTTTTGTGTGCAGGTGTTGTTCACTTTCTTAGTTAGGGACTCCCACTGGATTGATAACCTTAGTTCTCTAACTAAGGGAAATACTTGTTGCCATTATGATTTACCCTTACACTTAGGGGAATCCCAACAACTCCTGCGGGAGAAAGCACATCCGCGGTCGCGACCGCGACAACGACAAAGAGCAGGACCGTGGTCTTAGATATCAAGAAGCTCGAGCCATGGCGTACATCCATGGAGGCACTTCTCTTCCTGTCTGCGTAGTTCAAGATGATGGTGTGTGAGGTGAATGCCACGCTCCCAAGTGACAGTGCATCAACCAGTCAGTACTCTTGGTAGGGTGGGAAACGTGACCGAAAGTACCAGATTGGAGATCACATGAGTGGTTTACCAAGGTTCGTGCCACCCAGAAGAAGTAATGATCTTCGTCATGATTTTTGTTTGTATTCATGTTGGGATTCCTAGTGCGAGGGTTACACTGAAATATGGAATATGAGTCTATCGAGAGTATGGTTCTACGAGTGTAAATGGGTATTGCTATCCCTAGCCCCGCCCTTATATGGATGACAAGGTCAAGGGTCTTACAAGAGATCGATTTGATCTAAGCCGCCGCCACCTTGACTTGCTCGCCAAGGTGGCCTCTTGCCGCCTCGCCGAGCTCCCAAGATCCCTCCCGCAGTTAGATATTCGCCTATCTTCATGCGCCATGAGATGGGCTTGCTATCGGGCTCCTCACCGAGCGGCCACCCCCAATGTATTACTCTATTACTAGCCCACAAGTGTGTCTGAGTTTCAGCTCCTTCTCCTTTTGAGTGGGAAACTCAGGCAGGCTCTTCGTGTCTCTATGGCGTGCTTTCGTGAGTCCAGCCTCAGGAAGGTCTTCGGGCCTGCACGTTGCGTCCGGCTTCGAGAAGGTATTCGGGCTTGCGCGTCACAGGCTCCTTATACATGTGGCCTCCGGGGGTCCCTGCGTTTGAGGGGACCTGAAAACTGAGCCCCCAAGTGGGTCATTGAAGAGGCTCGTGATTGCAGACTAAGGCCAAATTGCAGAATGGTTTATCACTTCACGCCTGCTTCTGAAGCAGACCCACATGTTGCCGCTTGCCTCACTAAACTTTTGGGCATTATGCCTCTATTTTGCCTCCGCTCATGCCTTTATAAATCGAGGGAGGTAAGCACAAATCGCGCATCTTCCTCCCCCAAATTCCTCTGAAACATGTTTGTCATTGCGGCGAAAGAGCACACATCTCGGGTAGGTCATGACAAATAGGATTGGCGTTGTTGGCGTCCATGGTGACGCTGCGATGACAGGATCTTAACTGCCTCCCCTGACCAAGGCATTCACCCTATCCAAATGGACGGGGATCTAGGGGACCTCTACGACCAATTTTCATTATCTTGAATCCTTGGTTGCCTAGGGATTTCTGCCCAAGCCAAGCGCTCTGGCGTGACTCACCGCACGGCCATCGGACAAGGTCCCGGTCCCTCTGCCATGGAATCTGGTTGCCCATGCTTCCTTCATCTGTCGCGGCTTGTTTCTCCCACTAAACAACTTTGTATGGGAAATCTCGACTTATTATGGATGCCAACTCCACCATCTCACCCCGGACAGGGTTCTGGACCTTGCTTGTCTCATCACCTTGTGCGAGTGCTTCTTCGGGATGGCCCCAGACTTTGGTCTCTCGCATTATTTCTTCAAATTGAATCCGCATAAGGAGCACAGGAAGATACTAGATTCCGGTGGGGCAATCATTCAACATCGTCCGGGCTCCGGATATTTCGAGCTCCCAACACCAAAGATGAAAGAGCCATAGCAAGAAGACTGCTTTCATGCCCCCAATCTCCCAAAGACTCACACAGAGACGGGTTGTCCATTTTTACTAACGAGGCACCCCAAGAGTTGCCTTCCTGGAGTCGGTAATCGAGCTCTCTATGGAGAACACCAAGTTGGTGGGAGCGGTTCTTCACCTTCAGGACAATGGGCTCTCAGGCATGCATATCTTGAAGACTTGGATAGAGAGGAACACCAATTCGACACAGCGGGAGCACCCCATGTACGATTACAAAGGCCGAAATGACCCATGTCGACTCCATAGCTAGGACATCATGCACCGTGGGTTGAAGTCTCGCATGCACTTCATGACCCGCATTCCCCTGGATGAGATTTTTCAGGAAGTCGCAGTAGAGACTTTTCCATTGTGGGAACTGTCCGGGTAGGGTTAGCATAGTTTTCTAGCGTTATTACTTGACTCCCTTCGACTGCTTTTAACTGACATGCTTTCACTGCCTTAAGTCTAGATATTCAAGGCCTTCGTCTTGGAACCCCCGCATCATTGTCGTGAGGCCTCGACAACATTGGTGAGCCTACCACCACCACAGTCATTAGCGCAGGTTGCGTCTGCAAGCCATGTTTAGGCTCAGGCCACGCCACCTTTGGAGGGGCCGCGGGAAATGTCAATGGAGAAAGCTACCCCGCCGCCATCATCGAGGAACGTGAAGCTCCGAAAGGTGTTATCGGTGGGCCCGTCCACCCGGGTCGTGGATAAGGCGGAGCCTCGAAGGGAGATCGCTGGAGACCCTTCTATGCGTCCTATCGGAGCTTCGTAGCCCTGGCGGAAACCTACAGCTAGTCCACCCGTGCCAAGCATCTGCGCGCCGGAGACCCGAAAGGTGCAGAGGAGGATTTGTCGGTGTCATGTGCAGAGGTGCCGAAGTCGCATGCCCTCATAATTGTCCGCCCCGTGGTTCCATGACAACGCCCCAAGGTCAGAGCTTGGAAGCTGTTGTCTGGGAATGCTCTTCTCGGCGATCTTGCCTCGAGGTGTTCTCATTTTTCTAGTTATAATGTTGTTGTATCATTGTGAACACAGGTCATCGCGCTTGAGGAAGAATGTAGCGAACCGTCAGCCACCGCAGGTGCCTCCCTCTTCCGTAATCCTTATTTCATACTAGGAGCCGCCCGCATCTAGCTCAAACTCGACAGAGGCCACTGGTGGGCCTATGTCATGGCTCGCGGGCTCCATGGGGACGGCAGTGTCTTCGCCATCCGAGGGTGGCGAGGGGAGCCCAGCTACGTTGGTTGCTGCGACTTCCAGCGCCATGATTGTTTATGGAATTGTTTAGGTGAGCTCGACGAACTAGCCTTGATCTGGAGCCACTTTTGAGGCTGCGCCTTCCCCTGGCCCTTTCTCCTTGTCTGAAGAAGGTGTCAACGGCCTTGCCATGCTCGAGGAGATGGAGGTCGCACTGCGAGAGAGCAGCGAGCCTACCCGGGCCCTGGTCCATGCTTTGAGAAGACTTGGTCACGCAAACCCCCCACCCCTCGGGAATGAAGGTAATTTATATAGTAGCATCCATATGCCTACTAGCCCCCGAGCCTTGAGCGTCCACCCCTGGTGTATTAAGCCATCACCAAGCACTAGGTCTTCATAGCCACTTAGGTGGTCGGAGTCCCAAATCGGATTCATTGATGTCGACCACCCGAAGAGTATGGTGGTGGTCCATCTCCCCTTGGTGGTCTCCACTATGATCGTCAACATCCAAGTCATGAGGATGCTGGTGGAGGGGGCGGACTCAACGTCCTCTTCACCGACATATTCAAGAAGATGCAAATCCCTTTGGAGTACCTGCGCCCAAGGCAACTATTCCTCAATGCTACCCCTGTACAAACCATGCCCCTTAGACAGGTATTTGTGATGGTCACTTTTGGCAACCACAACTACTACCATACGGAGAGCATCAACTTTCAGGTGAGTTCGACCTCCCATAAAACGACATTCTTGGGCGACCGATGCTCACCAAATTCATGATAGCGTCTCACTACACATATCTCGCCATCAAGATGTCGGGCCCCAAAGGACCAATCACCATCCCAACCAATCTTCTAAGCGTTGCAGTGTGCGCGGAGAAGATGTACATGGAAACTGTTGCTTCTGTCGACAACAACGAGGACTGCCCCGAGTGCGAGGAAAGTGCAGGTCATCACCGAGGACACCGTCACCACCAAATCGATCTAATTCGGAGGAGACCCCGCCAAGACCTTCAAGATTGGCGAGCAACTTGATGCCAAATAGGAAAGCATGCTTGTCACCTTCCTCCGAACAAATGGTGATGTGTGTGCATGGCAATTGTCAGATATGCATGGGGTCCCCATGGAGGTGATTGAGAACCACTTGATCGTGTGCCCTGGAGCACAACCGGTTCATCAAAAGGTGTGTTGTCGAGCACCGGAGTGACAAGACTTCATTTGAGAAGAGCTGGAGCGGCTTGAGGATGCTCGCTTTATCAGAGAGGTGATCCACCCCTAGTGGCTCGCCAATCCGGTGGTCGTCCCGAAGGCTACCAAGAAGATGCGGATGTGCATCGACTCCTCCAACCTCAACAAGGCGTGTCCGAAAGATCATTTTTCCTCTCCCCCGCATAGATCAATTTGTGGACACCACTGAATAATGAGCATTTTAGGGAACATTCTTCCCCTCTTACACGTGGAGCTCAAAAAATGGCAGAACATGTCGAGCTCTGGTTGCATCTCAAGGAAGGTGTCACACAAGTGTATGAAGCATTCCAAGTAGATCATGGACAAGGGAGTGAGTTGAACGAGTTGAACTCCATAATGGTCCAACAGCCACCTCATGAAATAAGAAAGAGGGGAACCTAATCCACTCAAGAGGTGGTCGAGCAGGATCACCATCTCCCCTTCTTGATGTCACAAAATCAGCCCGAATGGACACCTAGGAGACAAGTAGGCCGGGATTTGTCCCCGGGAGGCTGCCTTGTGGGATCGTGTGGGCCCCACAGGAGGCCCCCGACACGCCCTTCTGCCTCCATGGCTTAATTCTTTTAGAAACTTCGAAAATTATTTTATTTTATTTTTCAGAGACCTTTCCTACAAAAAAGACAACACCATTGCAAAGCTTACTGGAAACAACGTTAGTCCAATTAGCGTTTATTCAAAATGCTAGAGGACAAAAACTGAGCAAAGTTGTTTAGCAAAGTAGATATGTTTGAGATGTATCAACCTCCTCTTCCAGAGGCTCCAAATCTTCCTTTGGGGTGAAGGTTGGTAGTCGAATAGCTTAGTACCGACCGATGCAAATCATCTTGGGTGCTTCTTCTTGCCGCTTCCCCTTTCTTCATAACCTTGGTATTCATAGCCACAAAGACATGCGAAAGGATCATCTAGTCATCTGAGTCACAGAAGATCTTAGTCAGTGGTTCCAGACTCAGTTTTTTCCTCAAATCCAGCATGGCAAGTTCCATGGAAAATTGCTCGTCCATGATCTTCTAGGCAAGATTGAGGTTCTAAGTTGAAACCCGTTCCAAGAAGGAAGACGAGGTTGGGTAACATTGCAGAAGTGACCATCATCTTCATGCGCAAGTTTTGCTCAGATCCCTCGGTGGGCGCTAAATATCGACTAATAATGCTCTACCTATCTTACAATCTGGAAGTAATCCTGGAAGGATGTAGAGGGGGTGCACAAAGGGAACTTGGTCGAATATAATCGTGATACAATGACTTTACCATGTTTCAGGGGCCTGGATGGGTACAAGCCCTACGTCCCGCCTCACTAAATTGGTTGATATGGCATTGCAATGAGTGGTGCTAATGAGCCAGTTTATGGGTCTTGCATGCTTAGCCTCTTTATGGGGTGAAGCTCTCCCTCATTCATATAGGGATACTGTAGTTTGGTACCTATCATTCGGGGATCCATTATGAACAAAAAAATCCCTTGACTTGACATAAGATAGTATCTCCTACTTACAACCGAAAGATCCCTGATATGACACACTCGGCCTTATCTCCTCTCGATTTCCCACTTGGTTGTGATATGACATGAGACTTTGGGGTCCTTGGGAACTCATTGAGGAAAAGGGGTTGAGGCGTTGGCATGATTTCCTTGTACGAGCAGGTACTCGTATTCAATGGCAGTTGGCCAACGGTCTCATCACAAGGTGGATAGGGTTATTTATTTTTGCTGAAGTTTAGAACATAAAAATCAGTGTCACACGTAAATGAAATATACACAAACACAAGCTAAATGTCTTTTGATTCGTATGATTATAAAGAACAATAAAGGGCGGTAATGTCATGCCTGTATTAATGCTACATTGCTTTGTTTCACCAAAGAAAAATTGAAAGGATTGTCCTCATTGGATGGAAATTTTAGGGGCCCTTTGGTTCAAAGGAATAGTAAAGGGAAACCGTGCACGTAGAATTTTCTCCTATGATGGTATTATTCATTCCTTTGGTGTAAAGGAATGGGTCAACTGAAAAGTGCAGGAATTATTTCTTTGATCTCGGTTTGAATGGAAAAACAATGAACTTCTATCGTTTTCTATTTCTCTATATTTAGGGCATCCATGATTCAAAGGATTTTCCATAGAATTTTGGAAAATTGGAATCCTTAAGAATTTTTCCTACGTTGGTTGTTTGTTTCGTATGATTGGGTCATATAAAAAAATCCTAAAGAATCATGCATGCTACATTTCATAAGAAATATAGTGTCTGCTTCAACCTCTTGAAGAAACCCCCGTTGGTTGTTTCGAAGAAAAAAAACTCTGATCATGTAGGATTTGAATGGATATGCCATTCCATTCTTATGGCTTTTCTATTCCTACATTTTTACAATTATGCGAAGCAAAGAAGCCTTTAGAATCCTACACCAGCGAAGGAGCCCTTAGTATATGAGACATTTTTCCTTTTTTGCGGGGATCAATGAGATAAAAATTCGTTCATGGATCAGCAATGCGAACCTAGCAAAACACATAGTGGAAGAAAAGAAGTCCCGAAAAAATGCATTCCAATCAAAGGCGGGCTAAATGTTTGGTGATCTCCCCGCGGGACCACAGACAGAGATCGATAAGATGGTGGTGGTCATGGGCGGGCAATTTGGCCATGCACGCACCACACCACACCACACGGGTGCAGCGTAGCTGCCCCCCGGCCCCGAGCCTACCATACCAGTGCAGCAGCAGCTGGGGACTGATCGATCATGGAGCCGGCCAGCCAAGTGGCAACTCCCCCGCAGGCGCGTGTGCGTGCGTGCCTGATGAGGCGAGAGAGATCTTTTCTTTTGGCCACGGGCGAGCAAAGCAAGCAAGGATGCATGCACATGCATGTGACGGGAAAAGCATAGGGTCCGCACGAAGATCTTCCTTCCTTCTTTCTTTCTTTCTGCCTTGGAATTAGCGAAAGATAATACCACTGCGCACCGCGTCCACAGATGCGCTTTTACACGTACGAGGCATGCAGCACTGCACGCTCTCCCTCTCCCTCCAGCCCACCACCTCACCCCACCCCACCCCACCCAACTTGGCGCCAATCTCTTCTTCTACTTGCTGTCAGTCACGGTGAAAGGACTAGTGCAGAGTTGTAGCAGCAGCATTCACGCAATAGATTAAGCTGCTGATAGCAACTAAATTACGTGCGCCCGCGAGTGAAGGTGCGTGCCTGCACATGCATGCCTGTGAGTTTCATCATCAATGGTAGTTTTTTTCTAATAAATAAAATAAAGGAGGATCACCCCTACCTCTGCATCAATCATCAATGGTAGTTGGGGATGTGCTAATCAACCGCAGTAATCACCGGACGGAGTGACTCACGATGTCTTCATTCATTATTAATCACCAGCGTTAGTTATGATCATGGCCAAGTTTTCATGTGCATGCCCAGCTAAAGGACAAGCCAAAGCTGACCATGCATGCCGTTATTTTTCTTGCTCGCCACAGTCCTGAGCTTGACAGTAAACTAATGCTACACATGCTAGCAGCTAAGCCTAGCCACGATCAGATAGCAGGCAGCTAGGCCAAACCATTTCCTTTGAGTAGTGCTACATATGTTCACAAAATCAAGCCTGAAACGTCAAATGTCACATGAAGAAAAAAGATGAAAAAGTAGGAAATCATGCCGGAAAAGTGCGACCGTGGTAATAACAAGAGCTCCGGTAGGGCACACGTTAGCCATCATGCATGGCACGAAAACTTGGCGCGCGAAACCGGTCGGCCCAACGCAACACCGCATGCAGCACGAGTGCACCATGATGATGTTAGTCCTAGTAGTTTTATCATTTTTATTAAAAAAAAAGGCGCCCTGATGAATCTAGCCTGCACAACATGCACAGTGACTCCTTATCTGCAAGCATGCCCAGCCAGAAAAATGTACGCACAGATCGGATTGCGCTGCGTGGCTAGCTGGCTACGTGGTTCAAAGTTCAAACATGGAGATTAGATTAGGATGAAAAAAACATGTTTTATCAGTGGGTGGCGTGGAATGCGATATGAATGGGCTGACATGCGTACATGGGTAATGACAAGTGGGCATCTGACAAGAAGGGGGGGGGGGGTCGGAGGGTCGTCGCTGGGATCTCCAGCAGGTGGATCTTGAGCTTGTCCCACACCATCCATGCTGAGAGCGACTCTCTCTTCCCACTGCCCTTTTAGATGCTGCTGGTTTCTCCTCTTTACGCAGCCCCCACTCCATTATTCACAAACCATGTCCCAACCCATTAATTCCTGTGCACCGAAAGGCAAACTCCTGAGGAGAAATCTTTGTTGCATCGCTCTATCAATTGCGATCACACTTCTCCCCTTTATATCTTTTACACAAATCTTATCTGGCTGACGTTCGTTTGGAGAGGGTGACATTTTGAACATTTTTTTCTGACAGTTCTAGTTGTGTTGGGGCTGTTGTGAAGAAACTGCCACCCCCCCCCCCCCCCCCCCC
>CBMN011743477.1:0-13438 GCA_000582825.1 Hordeum pubiflorum | reverse complement strand
TAAAATATGACTATATACATCCGTATGTAGTTCATAATAGAATCTCTAAAAGGTCTTATATTTAGGAACGGAGGGAGTATAAAAATTGTTTTGAATTAGAGATACGATGATTCTCTCTATTGTGAAAAGCACAAGCACTGGGTATTTTTCGGGAGTAACTAATCAAGAGTACTCCTTCGGAGCTCCCACAAGGGTCACTTGGGGTGGACTTGGACTTGGCACGCTCTCAGCCACCGCCACGTGTTGTGCTCTGGGCGCTCCCTTCGAATTTTATTTTTTATTTTTATTTTTTTGCACGTGTTTTCGATTTTTAGATTTTTATTTATTTTTTTTGGCTTTTTGGGGTTTCCCTAGCTTTTCTTAGATTTTGGACAAAAACAATTGACGAAAAAAGGCACCGATTTACTTAATGGAGACACGAATTTGCTTACGCGAGTGCCTCTCGCAAAAGGAAAAGAACACACTTTTTTTTCTACTACGAGAGGCACGTATTTTATTTCTCATGGAGGCACGAATTTGCTTTCGCGAGTGACACGACCGTGCCTTTCGGAAAGGAAAAAAAAACATGCTCATGATTAGGATCTTTTTGTCCGTTTTTTTCATGAAAAAAGTTCGTCGAAACCTATCAATATGAGATCTAGTTTTGAAGATCTCGACGCGATGAATTCAACGATGAAAACTGTTTCAAATTTGGACGCATGATTTGAGAGATAAAACATTTTGAATAAACAAATCTATAAAAAAAGAAAAACTCTCAGGTTACGACAAGTGGTGTAGATGCAGCGTGACACTTATCTCAACCTGGGAGGTGGGAGTGACATTTGCAAAGAGTACTCCTTAATTAGTGATTTCGTTATTTTTCTATGCGTGCTAGAGAGAATTTGTATTGAGCAGGCGTCAGAGAGAACAAAGTCCAATAGGGGTCCAATAGGGCCTCCACGAAGCCCGGCCCAGGCCCATCTTCATATTATCCTCTTCCGTCGCCTTCGTTCCTCCTCGTCTCCCTCTCCCCTCTCCCTCCACTCCGCTCCCTCCAAAACCTCAGCAGAAATGGAGGCAAAGGCGCTCCCCCTCTCGCACTTCCGCGCGCGGGCGGGCTCGCCGCTCCTCCTCTCCGCGGACGCCGGCTCCGCCGCGCGCAAGGGCTCCGGCGCGCCAGGTACTCCGCATTCCCCCGTGGTATCGCAGGCTGTTCTGCTCGGGGCTAATCGGGGGACTGTTTCGACGTGTGTGTCTTGGGCAGGGAGGAGCAGGGCCTCGAGGTACGACGCGGGAGCGCCTCCGAGCAGGGCAGGTACAGTGGGGGAGCCGATTTTAGGCTTGATTTTGCTGTTTGTTTCGTCAGTTGCTCCACAGGTTGCTTATCTGATGAATCGCTGTGAATTTTTTCCCCTCTTCTGAAGGGAGGGGTGGTGTCTGGAAGTGTGATGATCCGGATGATTCACCTCGACGAACAGGTAACAAAATGCTATACTATGGTGGTAAATAACTGTATTTTATCCCCGACATTTGTTACCCCATATTCAAATTATTACTTTATACGACGTTCTTCTCCGAGAAAGGGGGTTGACTCTGGTCTCTGCATCATTGTGATGCACACGGCGATAGTTATTTTATACATGCAAAAAAGTGGTAAATAATCAAGGGCCTCACCTAATGCGAGTTCACGCTGTATTCCTCACCGGTCATATCTTTCTTTTTTGTAATTACTAAAAGGATGACTGCATGAGTGAATGACCGGTGAACGACATGATCCTCCCTAGTATAATACAGTATTGTACTTCATCTGTGTTTTAAGCTGATTGTCTGATCCAAATCTCCTGTGTTTTTTAGGGATGACTGGAGTTCCAAAGCTTAATCCCAAATTCTCAACCAAAAGAGCAGGTGAAGAGTGCTGCTTGAATAATGTAGCTAAGTTGCTCACTTTAACCGATTTTCTGTGTTTATGCAGGGACAAGTAAGGTTCCAGTTGTTAATTTCGAGGTTTCTCATCACAGAGCAGGTAAAATGTTGATGTTATGATTTTTTATTTTTCTAATCATATTTGCCTTGTATGAATCTCTGGGTATGATCTAATTGATTGGAATTATTTTAACCATTCGTAATGTTTGTATTGTTGCCATGTTGGAGCAGTTGCAGCAGTGAGGTTGCTAAGAGCTGATAAGGGGAAAGCGTTTGTTGATCTTTTGAATGAGAAAGCAAATGATTCTGGGGAAAATGAGATGGGCTATGTAGAAAGGACGTTAGGGTTCAGCACACGGCATTTGGATGACAGGGATATAAGATTGGTAAAATTCATATATTTCACATGTTGAAATGTTTGTTCTGTCTACGAATTTCAGTTTGTTTACGGGCAATTAAACCATGCTGGGTTATTGCTGGGAAATAGGAATATGATGCTGTGAGAGAAACAACTCTTTTGTTGCATCAACGTAATGATGTTATTTGTATTTGATGAACATATAGCTAACTAGTTGTCAGTTTTGTTTCTTCATTTTCTTTATCACTCTACCTGTGATATAGGGTGTCATGATGAACATATTGCACAAATGGCTCAGCAACTCTGTAACAGTACAACACACCTAGGACGACTTGTCTATGCCTGCGTAGGAATTCAAACCTTTTGATTTTCTTATGGTTGGATTGTTAGGTTACTGTCATAGTAGCTGGAACTGTACGTTGGAAACGCTACATTGATTATCTTATCATGTCACTCTGTAGTGAAGAGAAGGTGTTCAGCAACATGGAACCGCTGCTGCTGCAGGTTTGTCTTATATTTCTTATAGCATATAATCTCATTGAATACCCATTGTAGAAGTTTACTCCTGCTTGCAAAATATTTGAGGTTAACACTTCTGATTTCAGATATTGCGAATTGGCTTCTTTGAAATTCTCAAACTTAATGTACCAGCTTATGCTGTCGTTGATGAGGTATGTTGATAGTATTTAACATGTACTGGAGTTAAGTTAGCCCTTCGTTTGGTTTTTGGTTAACCATAATGTTAAATGCGGCAACTGGTATCGCTTAATTAAAGTGATTCCCTTCCTGTTTATTTAAGTTCCAAAGAAAATGTGGGCATGTGATACTGAGCTCTTTTTCTTATCATTTCATAACGCAAAAGTTAAATGCTGTAGATGGTTGTGTTTCTGTTCTCTGGTAGTTGGCATGCTGGATATAAATTATTATGACAATAGCCAGTATGCTACACCCGAACCCCCAAAGGATGATGTGGTTATGTTCCTATTTTAATATCCTGAAGGTCTACTTTGTTACTGGTGTTTGTTAGATGGTGGTTTTCAAACTTGGTGTGTCCATTATTTGAGGTTGACATGTAGTATTATATTATTGTTGTCAGTTCTACTAAAGTCTGAAGCCATTGTCACCAGACAATATATTTGCTTTGTTTTCGAAAGGAACCTGATAATGTGTCTTGCAAACCGAATTTTAGAATGTAAGGCTTGCGAAAGTAGCTTTAAGGCCCGGTGCTGGGAACATGGTGAATGCAATTCTGCGTAAACTTCTGTTACTGAAGGTAAAACCTGGTCTACTCAGACTAGTCAGTAGGGTTATGCTGTAAGCCTGTAACGTCATTGTTTTGCTTTTATAATTAGGAGACAGATTCTCTTCCTCTTCCAAAGATAGAAGGTGATGATCGTGCCCAAGCTCGTGCTCTTTCCATAATTTATTCTCATCCTGTTGTAAGTTTGCTTTACTTCCTAAGCTTTAGTTCTCATCATGTTGTAAGTTTGCTTTACTTCCTAAACTTAGTTGACTTCTGTTTTAAAGTTTTAAAGCGTCAAATTTTTGTTTGTACAATCAGTAGGTTTACTGCACTGTTGATAACATTCCACTTGAACTCATGCCTGTTATCAACCAATGTCCTTGTTAACTGGAGTAATGTACCTGTGGGGACTTCAATGTACTTGCTGTTTCTGACATTTCTTAAGAGCATAATATAGAAGATTGGTAGACATGTTTTGTAAACTGTAATGTGTATCTTAAAAAAAAACTGTAATATGTTTTCTGCTCTGCAGTGGATGGTGAGAAGGTGGATTCGATTTCTTGGAAAAGAAGAAGCTCTAAAATTGATGAATTGGAATAACAGTGACCCTTATTTCAGTCTAAGGTTTTAATTTTTAAGCGTGCTCTTCTGCGAATTGCAAATTACCTGCTCCGCTGCTCTGTTTATGCATGTGTTTCTCTGATTGACTGATCTTTGTGCCATAGGGTGAACACAACAAATGGCTACACAAGGGATGATCTTGTTACCCGATTGGAAGATTTGCAGGTACTTACGGTAATTCTTAGTACCTGAGTTCCATCCTATTCATGACTAAGGTAGGAAAAATAGAAGAGCCATGCTATTTAGCTACATACTCCCTCCGTCCCATAATGTAACGTCTTACATTATGAGGCGGAGGGAGTAGGATTTATCCAATTTAGTAGTCATGTTGGGGTCATACTCTGCCTTGATTACTTGCATTGGGTTTCATCACTTGATTTTCTTGTGTAGGTTCACTATGAAAAGTCAATTATGGACGAATTTGTCCGCATTCGTGAGGGCATGCAGGTAAGGAAGCTGAATAGTTTATTCCGTGGTCACTGCTCAACTGGTGTTTGCCAGACCAATCTGTTCTATTCATATCCTCTTAATTTCTTATAAACTGGATCTGGACAGATACCATACTTGACTTCAGTCCAAGGAAATGCTGAGAGCTAGTAAAAATGATTGTTTAAGAAATAAAACTGAAATGCTGTATTTTGATACTATTAGCTAGAAAGGAAAGGATAGTGCTATACGTCTGGTGTCTTTAGATATTATTTTGATGCTATTGCAGTATTGCTATGGAACACAAAGCACTATAACCCACCATAAATTTCATTATGTAAAATTTAGTTGTGTATCATACAAGTTCATTTATATTCAAGTAATCTGTGCAGCATTTGTGGGCACACGGTCTCCCCAATTTTCCTTTAATCCATAAGAAACTCTAGTGATTTTTTAATTGCAATATTGCATTAGGTCTGCACCTTTTCTTATAATGCCTCTCGAGATACTGGCTGGTATCTTGATATCTTAATTTCTTCCTTGAAGGCAGTCTTACAAGCTGGATTACTGAAAGAAGGCATGTGTGCCGTGCAGGATGAGAGTGCAGGCAAGTCGTGAACGACTGAACGTTACTTGTTGACCACCTTTTATTTATTATAAATGGGATCATGATATTCGAAGGCTTTTCACTACGACTACATGCTGATGTAGAAAGAACTATTCACTATTATGCTTTATACTCCATTACGTTAAGTATTTACCCTTTTTCCTTATACGGTTCCAAGTTTTGGTGACAACAGCAAGTTTCATTGAAGATCCTATAGATAACCCATACTAAGCTTTACAGAACCTATTGCAGGTTTTGTTGTGTCTGTGGTCGATCCACAACCTGGGGAAACAATCATGGATTGTTGTGCTGCGCCTGGCGGGAAGACTTTGTTCATGGCATCCCGGCTGGCAGGACAAGGTGAGAGATTGGAATGAGGGAGTTCAATCTTCTGTTGATATTGCAACTGGAGAACTGTGAGATCTTGTGCTAGTGTCTATCTTTTCCTTTCTGGCCATGCATCTATAATGTGTTTTGTTAGCATGCTATGATTTTTGCAAAAAAACTTGTGAGCAAAATGCTCAAATGAATCACATTTCACATGTTATTCTTGACAGCCTGCTCGGGGTGCCACACACCGTCGGCAGATTCCGTTGTTATGACCTAGTAACGTGTGCCAGTAGCTGCTGTTGTTAACTTTTTGTCAGATATAAATCAACCAATGTATTATATTTATGTCCTTCGAATGTAGCATCTGATGCTATTTAATGGTTAGCTGGTATAAAAATTATTAATCCTTTCATCTCCACTGAAAACTAGCATTTGTGAAAGTATACATTCAACACCGACAAGGAAATAGTACTCACAGGTCCAGAATAGTTAAGTTTTACCAGATCTGATCTTGTTAACACATTATGTCATTGATGCGGACCAAGCTTCTAAGTCTGGAATACATAGCATACTTTACTTGATCACTATTATACAGGGAAGGTATCGGCTCTTGACATAAACAAAGGCCGCTTGAGAATTCTCATGGAGGCGGCAAAGTGCCACAATCTTGATGATATAATCACTGATATCCATGGTGATCTTCGACTATATGCTGTAAGTTTCCAAAAAACTTCATAATTACTACTCCATAAAAAGCCTCAGAAAGAAAGAATAATGCAGTCTCCAGTGGAAATATTTATCAGGAATATGCCTATTGACTGTCACAAACTTATGGTTAATGTTTTATCAACACATATGGTAAGGAGGCTTATGCACATGTAGACTTGTATTGCAGAAGGAAAGCACTGCCAAATATGACAAGGTATTGTTGGATGCTCCATGCTCTGGGCTGGGTGTCCTTTCTAAGGTAGCTCTCTTTATCAAGTTGACTTTTTTTCGAGAACTTCACCATCACAGAGCATTGTACTGATCTGAATCTGGAATTACAAGTTGGCAAATTTTGTGATGAATTAAAGTCACCTTTTCTGTTCCCAAGAGGGCAGACTTGCGTTGGAATCGGCAACTTGAAGATCTGGAGGAGTTGGTGTGTTTGCAAGATGAGCTCCTTGATTCAGCGTCATTGTGAGATTCTTATTTTTGCAAGTTCAAAATTTTGTGCAAGCAAATTCATATTGATAGCATCTAAGATTACTTTCAATGACTGTACTTGCAGGTTGGTAAAACCTGGTGGTGTACTAATCTACAGTACATGTTCCATTGATCATGAAGAAAATGAGAACCGGGTTACTGCTTTTCTTCAGAGGCATCCGGTACGAGTTCATATTTAAATTATTCATCGATCCTTCACCAAAGATACAAACTCAATGTTCAATTGATATAGGCAATATGTCTGTCCTTACAATTTGGGGTCCTGTTGGTAACTTGGTACTATTAAGCATTCTCCTAAGTATTATTATCACCAAACTTCTAGTCGTCTTTTAGTCATAGCATGAACTGAACTTCAATCCTTATCTAACAACTGGAAGTCGCTGTTAGCCCTGCCAGTTCAGGTTTAACAATGATATAGACTGTTCAGTTACAGATAAAACGAGGGTTATAGTCTATATCATTTCTGCAACCTTACCGGTTGGTTATGTTCACTGTCCGTCAAATCAGTTCTACATATATACAATCAAAAGAATGGCAATGAAATATTTTTATTTTTATTTCTTACTCGTTGGTTATTGCATGTTAGACAACATTTACTGACATCTAATCAGGTTGTATATTCATTTACTATGATATGCTACAGGAGTTTACCCCACAGGGTGTACATGGATATGTTCCTGCAGAATTCATCACAGATGATGGTTTCTATTCCTCAAGTCCAACTAAGCACTCTCTGGATGGGGCATTTGCTGCTCGTCTTGTCCGATCAATGCACTAGGACTCCTACAACTAGGTGAGCATGTGATAAGCAGAACCAAAAACTAAATATATTTTCTAATGTTTATATGAACTGAATTTCCCGTTCAAGATGTTTATCTGAGACATGCTCTAAAAATTATCTTTCCTCTTACAGATTTTAGAAGGGGATAGTCTTCTGCACTCTGCGGTCCATCTTGCTTCTTGAACTGCATGCAGTAAGTTGTATCATAGACAGTAATGCCGAGGTCATCCTTATAGGCACACTCCATTTTGATGTTGAGTGCCACCAATAATGTGTGTTGCAAGCTAGATATACCTGGAGTTGTGCCTGCTGGATACCTGAGCATGTCTATTAGGTAGGCCCTAGTGAAATTACCTGATAAAGTATGTTTGTTATGTATGATTTTGTCTCTTGTGCAGTACAAAGTGATAATTCGCAAGGTAGATGATCATACATAGAAGTACGTCTAGAAATTTATCAGATGAAGTGTACTTCAAGAGAACCATAATTCCATAAATATATGCTACTTTGTTAGACATCAATGCCTCTTGTAGGACCTTACACTATTGGTATCAGCAGGGCCAATATCGCAAAGCTAATAGAAGCTAATGTAACTGAGAACGGTATTCTGCCTTTGTCTTTCCTCATGAACATTGCTTCATAGAATGGAATATTGGTGATCACTAGCATTCCACACAGAATGAGCTGGGGGGAAAATACATTCAAGAGTATATTCCAGCGACCTGTCATAATTTGACTAAGCCCTCCGACCAGACAAATAAGGTTGAGTAATGCGACAGTTGCAATGATCACATATTCTGGAGCTGATGACCCGAATTCCATGATTTCTTGCTCGTATCTCTTGGATTCATTTTCTTCACTTACCTTCGATGTAACTGCAAATGTCATCTTCGACAGTCCTAGTAACTTCCGGACAGTGTCAGTCAAGCCATAGAGATATGAGGTTATTCTTCTTACCATCCACATCCTTTGTTCGTTCCACCATCCTTTCAATGTGTCTCCACATGATAATGCCTCATACAGGCTATACATACTCTTCATACATAAGACATATATGAAGGGTGTGATCCATGGACTCGTAATCTGAATGACACAGGAGTCGTATTAGTTTTAATATAAAGCATATGAAACTAAAGTGAGGCTTTTCCTATTATGAAACATTACCTCTGGGAACAAGGAGATGCCTTTGAGGAGAGCTAGTGAAGGAATGATAACATAATATAGTGTAGGGATTGAATTGGGTGCCCATAATCCATAGATTGAGTAACCCATTTGATGCCGTAACTTGATTTTTCCATGCCCAAACATGTAGGGGCAGTACTTTGAAATAAAAATCGAGAAGCTACCCTCGCTCCATCTTTTGTGTTGCAGTAGTGTCTGAGCAAGTGTTGTTGAAGCTACACCCAGAAATGCTGGTCTTGGAGGATTGCTGTGGACTGACTTCCATCCTCTGCAATGTATTTCCAGTCCGGTGATTATATCCTCTGCTGGGTAATCATATTTTATCCCAATCTCATCTCCCCACTGTGTGTCATGTTCATAAGTGGAGGCTGCTAAAGACTTCGCTTTCTCTTCAATCTCATCTATGCTCTCTTGTGTTTTGTCCTTGATTCCTCCGTTCCAGTCCTCCTTGTAGTCTTCCGTGTACCTCCTTCCGCAAAGGATCTCCCTTCTGTGGAAACATCCAGGGCCAACATACATAGGGCCACCCACACTGTCCATACCACCCATCAGCACCTTTAGATTGGGTAGCTATGTTAGTGGTAGAACATACATGCATAATGATTGCTCATATTATGGAGAACATGAGAACGCAACTGAAGTTCAGTTTGACACCGCTGACCTGATTCGTGACTTGGTGGGAGTTCCCATATATATTATTCTTGGTCAAATTGTTATAGTTCTGGGGGAATTGCACAAATCCAATCTTGTGACCCATTTCTTCATCAAGAAAGAAGCACAGTGCATCTCTGATTGTATCGCAATTGTTGGAATACATATCACAGTCCACATTCATGATGATAGGGCTGTTGCTTATCACGGATGATATTCTTATCTGCATTTCAATAGAAAAATTGTCACATTTTAGAAATATTCATTATGGTCATAGCACCAACCTTTCATGGAACACTTGTGAATAAGTTCTTTTCATTTCACGTTCTCTTTTGTGCCTTGGTTTTCGTTTGCCATTTTGCTTGTTTTCACTGTAAGACGACACTATCTTGGTGATTCTTCTAACACAAATGATGTGCACTTGGGTTTGCTTTTGAGAAAAAATGTCTAGCAGTAGTGAATAAGTTTTTGTTTATATCTAAAACCAACATATTTTGAGCTCACATTCATTGCATGTATTTCACAAAATGCTAAAGAAGTGGAGATTTCTGCACTCCCTCAACTCTCTATTAACAGACAATCCAATGACACAAAATGAATTATTAGGATGTCAACTCCATTGTACAATTTTCTCAGGGCAGCTTGGTGCACGTAGCTTCCGCTTGCAGAGGGTCCGGGGAAGAGTCCGACCACTTTGGTTCTTTTGTATGCAGCCTTTCCCTACATTTCTGCAAGAGGTTGTTTCCAGGACTTGAACCCGTGATCTCATGGTCACAAGGCAACTCCATGGTACAATTTTCTCAAAGGACAAGAAATTGCATGCCAACATTTTGCTCATTTGGGTACTCTTGCAAACATTAGTCTTTACTAAAAACTTCAAAATTATGAATTAGAATATGTTGCAACTAATATGTTGCTAGAATCAGTATAAGAAAATGGGCTAATGAAAACTACAAAATTTACAATAAGTTGTATGCTTAGTATGATGAGCCAAGGTTAGTGAGTGCACCAGAGCATTCATTGCCCCAGCTTTGAAGTTATGGTGGTGGTGAGGCCGCTTCTCTCGTGCCATGTACACAAGTGTTGGTAGCACATTTCCTTCGTCATCATTTGCATTGTTATCTTTGCCCCCTATCAGAATCTAGCAAAATAAAGAAATTTAGAACTTGAAACTCCCAAATAGCATGTAAGTTATTTACTCCAGAATCATGTAAACTCCATCCCAGATTTGGAGGGCAGGAAAGCTACCTGAACAATTGGCTGGTGATTTTTTGAGGTATTTTCTTGGCCCCATTCATTAAATCCTTTATGACTTGCTTTGATTTCCTCCGAAATATTACCTGACGAAACAGCCGTATCGATTTGCTCAGTCATATCTTCAGACATCTCCTACCCAAAAATGAAAAGAAAAGTCAGTTGCCATGCCAAATGTTGAGCACTACGGATAGGCTGCACTTAACATCAAGTATCTTATCTAGTCACATGTGTGTGCTGTGCCGTTCCCTGTTCAATAGCCATTTGATTACATTTGTTAAAAAAGATGTTTGGAAAATCTGCTTACCCTGATAAGTGACCATTCTTTTGGGGTGCACAAATCTTGATGCCCATCTGACTGTGAGAAGTAAGCGGCTGGTGACCTTGGCTCAATGTTATATCTCTTGCAGAATGGTATCCAATGCTTTGCAAATATGGAAGCCTCCCACAGAGCATAGAAAGTGAGAATTGAACCTCCGTCGTCAGAAAGGTACACACTAATTTTTTCGGCTGGGTAATTGTATGCCATGAGCGATAGGACGGTGGAGATGACAAGACTTGGTGGCTCTGAGTGTGGATCTGCGGTGCATACGAAGATATCCACACAAGGTAGGCTTTCTCCGTACCTTCTCCAAATGACATAGTAACTGTGTTAATGCTCAGTGCGGGAAACACATGTTTTAAAGCAGTAGAACCTCGACACTCTTAAACTATCAAAACAGGTCCCTACTTTTCGATCCAGCTTTGACAGGAATGAGTCTGAAGTACCTGGTTTATTAGTTGAGGGTTTATTCCAGAGTCAGGCAAGAGTGGAGCTGTTAAAATGGACTTATTCTTACAAGAAACTATCCCTTGATTTAGTCCCTACCTTTACCTTTACGGACTTTTGGAACATGGTTCCACGGGAACCCCTTATGAATAGTTAATTCAGAAAATACTAGAAGAAAAAATACTGTTTTTTTTTGTACATACACAGTCAACCGATATACTCACGTATGAAGTTTCAGAAAGAAATGGCATCCGTGGTATTCTGGGCAAAAAGGCAAAATCGATGCTATTATAAACACTGTTTGGATGAATAGTAAGATCCTTATTGTATTTTCTTCACTAAGAATACCATGGGTGTCATTCTTTCACGAAACTTCTCACACGAGTAGAATGGTCGACCAAGTTTGATACCCCAAAATTTCACAATTCTTTGATTTCTTCTAGTATTTTTTTTAATTTTACTATTCACGTGGATGTCCGTGGAACCAATATGTTCACCTTTGTCTTTTTGCTACCTTTATCATCTATCTACCTTGTCTGTTAAAAAAATCTATCTACCTTCTTTTGTTTATAGAGAAAAGACATCTTGGTCCAGCTTATTTATTTACCTTCTAAGTTAGTGATCTCTGATCATCAATGTAAGCCCTTTGCGGTTGATAATATGTCTTCTATCTTGGTAATCATAATTCTAAACAATCTGACCCTTTGCTTTAACTATTGTACAATGGAATAGAAACCCTTGTGCCGCACTTGAAGTTCATAAATCAAAAGCATCATCGAGATTCCTAATATCTTTTATTTTAACAAGATGGTAGTCTATGAATCCCAGACCGCACGATACTTAAGTCTTAAGTGCACTTTTGTCTAATTTGTTAACAGAAAGATGGCTCTGTTCTTTGGCTGCGTCACTTTAAAGCCAGCCTGATGCAGATTCTCAGTGCACTCAAATACCGTGTTGTGCGCACTCATAGATATAGGCTACCATCTAGATTAAAAGATACTCCATCCGTTCTAAAACAAGTGTCGTGGTTTTAGAGAGTTAGGAATAACGCTGAAGATAATTAGAAGCATATACTCCCTCCGTCTGGGTTTTGTTAGGCCTCCTTATATTTCGGGTCCAACTTTGACCATCTATTTGACTAACAAATATAAAACTTGTTGCTATAAAAAGTATATTGATGGATTTGTATTTGAAAGTGGTTTTCCATGGTATATTATTATAAGATGGAATTTACATTTCATAAGTTTAAATTCATGGTCAAACTTTGACGCAAAATGAAAGGGGGCCTAGTAAATTCGGACGGAGGTAGTAGTAGTACTAGATTAGATTACGAGAATTAGAATACACGGGCTCCTATACCTATGCAAAACACCCCTTAGAAACTGTCCGTTGTGTTTTGTTGAATCCGGTACATTTTTTTGCTTGAATATATGTGATTCGTTACTGTGAGTTGTGACAGTTGGCTCGTGTACCTAGCTGAGTCCAAGAGCTCCAAGAAAATCAGCCAACGCACTGAAATTGCAGCATGCTCATCGTCTATGCTCAAAAAAGCATGTTTGCTGTTTACATTATTGACCTGGTGGTGGGTGGTATGGTCACAAACCGGGAGCATAGGTGCTCCCGTGATACGGGCTCTACGGCCGTCGGATCTCAGATCCAAAGGCATCTGAGAAGCTGCTGTAGCTGTTATACTTGCGCATATTTTTAGAACTCATCGAGGGTTTTTCTGTAAAAATGTCCATCATCTCACGGGAGCTCTTAGATCTGAGATCCAACGGCCGAGCTCGCATGGGAGCACCTGAGTGCTCCCGGAGCACCAGATATTTTCCCGTCACGAACCCACGGTAGCAGGCTAAAAAAATACAGTACTACAGTAGGCGTTACTGTCCTAATAAAAAAACAAAAAAAGAAATAGGCGTTACTGTCAGCTCCATCACCATCGCAGGACTAGTTTGGATTTTAACAGTCTGTCCATATCAAAAATATGCGCATATAAAATCTGAAATTTTGGAAATAACCGAACTTTTTTTTTGTCGTGACACAGCCGGAGCTGAGTACGTACTGACCTGGCGGCGAGCCTGTCGGTGAAGGGGCGGCGGCGGAGG
>CBMN011743469.1:0-12369 GCA_000582825.1 Hordeum pubiflorum | reverse complement strand
GAAATATATGTTGTTATTAATTACAAAACCACCTAGGGAGAAATTGTGCTTTCATCGTGTCAATCCATACCATTCGTTGCACTTTGGGTTTGTTCCAACATAATCTGCATCAAGTTGATTATACCGACAACTTACGGGTTCATCAGAAACGTATGACGAGGGACTAGATAGCTTAAGAGTGGGATTTGCTCCTCCGACGATCGAGAGATATTCTTATCGCCCTCTCGATGTGACAACATCCATCATTGTCTGGCCATACATAGGTGATTATGTAAGAGGGATGCTAGAACACGACAACGAGAAAGAAGAACAAAACCGGTAACAAGGAGACCGGTATAGTGAGCGTGTGAATGACTCACGGGGATACCTATATATCTCACCTCGGGTTTTGTAACATATCATAAAGCAAAGGGAACAGCATATGATAACCAAAGGTCACTCGAATATCATTCTTGTAAACATAGGGGTCAATATGGATGTTCACGGTTCCGCTATTGATCATTGAACAGAAGGGGGTTTCGTTCATGTCTATGTCTTACCGAACCATAGGGTCATACGCCTAAGGGAATTACGATTACTGAGTCTTAGTGTTGTGAGGGATATGAGAAAATATTACCGGAATAGTTTCGAGAGAAACCGAAAGTGTTTCGGGAAATACAGAGTATTTTATATATAGGCGGAAAATGTTTTCGGAGACATTAAATAAATAATAAAGGACTCTAATAATGATTATGAGGCTTTTAGAAATTATTTAATAGAATAGGCTAAATAAAATACTACAAGACCTAGTAGTGGGGGAATTAATGGGAAGCTAGGGGAGGTCGAATTGGAGGGGGGGTTCCCCTTCCTCCTTGTTCGGACAAGGGGGGACTTTCCCCCTTAGGTGGAGCCCCCTCCTTACCTCTCCACCTATATATACTAGAGGTTTTGTCCCCAAAGCAACAAACAAGTTCTCTAGCTTGGAGTCTCCTCTAGTTTTCTAGTTCAAGTTCCAATTTAGACTTGTTCTAGATTAGAGCCAGGTCTAATTCTCTGTAATCCTCAGAATAAGGAAGCCATGTGTGGTTTTCTTCTCCCTTTTGTAATTCTCTAGTGACGTCTAGCTCTTGATGGAGAAACGCTACCGGATTGTGAAGCTTGTACGCATGCAATCCGTAGAGAGGCAATGCTTTTAGTCTTCGGTTCGAGGGGTTGTTCGTGAACGATTCGAGGTACTTCATCAATGATATACACCAACTCTTCTTCCGCTGCAACTTGTTGTTGGTGACGATCCAATCTTAACCTCTTAATGCATCTTCATGGTGATCCGGGATCTTGATCGTAGGACGATTTTTTTTGTTTTCTACTAGGTTTCCCAACAAGAACCATATAGCTACTACTACGGACCCATAGTCCAAAGAAATATACTCATGGAAGATCATGATGGTCTTCAAGTTGATGGAGATGGCCACCATGAAGAATTTCCCCTCCGGCAAAGTAACGGAAAAGGCCTCCAGATTGGATCATCATGAAACAGAGGTGTGCGGAGGCGAAAAACACAGGGAGATAAAACCTTGAAGGTTTCGGGAGTATATAAAGGCACATGTACAGAGAGGCACGGCATCATAGGTCCAAGGGGCCCACTTGGCCCCACCACGCACCCCTGGTGTGTGCGGGTGGAGCGTGGGGCCCTAGCTTTATGTCGATGCTCCCCATAAGCTTCTGGAATGAATGATTCACTATTTTTTTCCTTTTTTTATCCCGATAAAATTGGTTCCCTAAAAAATCAAAAACATTTAGAAAACAACAACTCACACTACTCAGTCCCGTTATTAGTGGTGGAATATGAGGAATGTCGTATGTGAAGATGACCCCTTTCATGAAGTTTAGCCTCGATCCACTTGGTCAAACTTGTCGACTGCTACAAGGAGATGAGTGAAACCTCCCCCAGAAGTCTTGATTGGGCCCACCATAGTGATACCCTACTGATCAAAGGGGCACACAAGTGGTATGCTCTTCAAATCGGAAGCGGGCATATGAGTGCACTTAGCATACATCTACATCCAACACAAGTGAGGACTAGCTATCTGAACGGCATCAGCATGGGCAATTAACCAAAAGAAACTAGTCCGGAAAGCCTTGGCAACTAGTGCCTGAGAGGATGCATGCCCACATGTACCCGATTGAACCTCGTTGAGGATATGCATGTGTTCCTCCAGAGAGATACAGCGCTGAGAAACTCCGGTGGTATTGTGCTTGTACAATTCACCATTGAGAATAGTGTAAGCCTTTGATCGGCTCAGTATTTGACATGCCTCGACCCCATCCTTGGGTATCTCCTTCCTCAGATATGCAATGTACGGCAGTCCAGTCGGGGTTGACCACTAACACCTTCGCAGTTGAATGGGCAACTTCATAGCCTTTGTCCTCTACCAGATCAGCAATTGGATCTTCCTTCACCTCTCGAACGGTGACTAGCTCTCCTCGAAGAGAGTCAACATCGGGGTACATCTTCATCTACATGGTCTTCGGTTATCCATATAACCCTATCTTATTTACTTATGTTTTTTTTTACTTTGATCCCTTGACCTAACATCATATAGGTTGCTTATCTCATCGTATAATTGTTTGGGCTCACACTTTATTAACATGATTGGTTCGATGCCAATATTTGGCTAATGCCAAATGTTGGCTACTTATTGGTTGGTACAAATTTTTCTTGCCAGCCTCACAAAAACTTGCCAACTTTTGGACAGTTTTGATTTTTGCCAAATGTTGGCATCAAGCCAATTGTTCTCTATATTCTATAAAACCAAAACTTGCTAATAATCAAACTAAACTATGTAGTTGTTCCTATTAACCCTCCCTCTCTTGGTCCATCTCGATCTTTTTAGGAGTAACGAATCTCATATGTTGGTTCGACACACGATCCATTAACCGCTTTGGCGTAAACTTTCAGACCCTTGCCATGCATGAATGGAACCCTAGGAATTATTGGTTAGAGCACAAATGACATGGACTTGATAATTCTAACAAAAGCCATAGCCACGTTAAGTATAATATACAAAGACACCATGCCTCTTTTTGTACTAAGTGACGTCAGAGTTTATACTCCCGAGATCAAATGCACCCTTGTGAACTGTAAAAAAAATCAAATTTAAAAAGTCAGAAAACATTTGGTAACAAACATTGTTAAATGTCCTATGTACGCGCAAATAGTAGAAAAAACATTCCTAATGCCCTAGGCAAAAAAATGACGCCCTTTTTAATTTTTGAAAGCATTTTGGAGCACCGATTTTTTTCGTGCTGAACATTGGGAATGATTAATCTTCACGAAAAATTTCAGGTATGTAGAACATTCAACAATTATTGTTTTCAGAAAAAACAGAACTTTTTGAATTTATTTTTTGCTATTTTTTATGTAACCGTTTACGGCATGTGCATTTGAGCTCGAGAACACACGACCACTTTTGGTATATGAGCGACAATTTAAAGTAGGAACTGTGGAGATACATATGTTGCTCAACAAGGAACACGTTTTTCTCAAAAAAAAAAAAAAATACAAGGAACACATACTCGTCAGTTGGACAGCATATATAAAAAGAATAAATTTCAGACCTTCAACTCGATCATCGCTAGTAAAATCGTGACGTGCGTGTTGAGCGTTTGCTTGGCCGGGGGACTTGCATGAGTCGATCTCTTGTCATGATGTCAAGGACATCTTTGTTTGGCGACCTATAGGGACATCTTAACTCGGCATATCCTCCTCCCATGTGCCAAAAAACCTCTCCTCTTTTGCCATCATACAGAAATTAAAAAATGCATGAATAGGAGAATATAGAGAATCGGATGCCATGCCGTTCTAAATGCTAGAGAAATTTAATACATATAAACAACACAAATTTCCTTTCATTCGAGATTCCATGCAATTGTGCTCTATAAATTTTCATCGTCTCAGTCTCTTGATCAGGAACTAACCCAAAGGGCCACTGCATATTAAATTTATACTTCAGTGAACTTATCCAAAAGTCCGAATTGATAAAGAGGGGCGGACAACATATTTCAACACTGCACACGAAGATAATCTATGAAACCAAAATCAAAGAAACCTTACCAGATTTTATGCGTGGATGGTCCACATCCCTCCCATGTTATTCCGATCGAGCAATCGGCCTAGCGCTGTCAAGCGTCAACTCAAGATTCGAAAGGGCAAACCAAACCAAGTGACTAGACAATGACGAATTGGAAAACACATAGCTAGCTAGGACGGGGAATAACGAGCACACACGCGACAGTTGTTGGCTTTTGCCGCGTCACCAGCAACGGTGAAGGTTTGACGCGCCTGGATCGCGACAGCCCGGCCGTCACCTTTCTTTCCGGCCCGCTACCGTTGCCGGCCGGCGCGTCGGACTCCATGGCTATACGGAGGGCAGAGGAGAGGAGAATCATGCGTGTGGCATATATACTTGTCCTTCTTTATGCATTTTCCCTGGATGGAGATCGAATCGATCCAATCATGTGCTTATTGTTGCTTCATGATAACTAATCTGAGGTGCTAAATGCCGCCGTATGCGTGCATGCATGTGATAATGTATGGTGGGAGATGATAGAGGAGACTTTTGGGTCCAGCATCTACGTTTTATCCTAATCGTAGTGGGGTTCCAAAGCTCAAATGCGATAGATAGAACCAACCAGTTGTTACACCTTGTGTGATGGTGGCGCTCCAGTGCTTGGGATTTTTTTCACTTTTCTGTAGATCACATATGTATGGTTCGAAAATGCTTTTGCTACTTTGGAGGTCATTGTATTTGCGAGGGGTCCATTACTAGGGTTCTTCAGGCTAGCATTAGGTTGTGAGCTCAAATCAGATTGGACTCTGGACCTCCCAAATACGACTAACTAGATGGTACTCCGTACGACTGATGCAGGAATTTTCATTTTAATTTTGAGTTCGATTGATGCAGGAATTGGTTGCAATACAATTCAATGACATTTGGGTTGTATGAAACATGAATATTTGAATTAATAATATGAGAACTAAAGCTAAATACATATTGTATGATTTATGTTGATTATCTTATGATTGTAAAATATTTATTGAATATAAGTAGCACAATAGAGTGGAAAGTCTTTTTCCATGCATAGTTGCAAGTTGAGGCGTGCTTTTTCTATGCATAGTTGTATGTTGAGGAGACATGTTTATATGTTGAGGGAAATATATGTTGATCGATATCACCTATTTAGTTATAGAATTAGGCCTTGTCTGAAACGGCGAAAAGGTGGAGGAATTTTAAGGGTTCCAATTGGTTGGTTCAATCGGATTTGAGCTTAGATTGTGGTTTGTTGGAATATTGTTCATCCATGACACCAGCAAATAACTGAGTGACCCAATTAATAAGCTGAGACAAACTTTACTGGAAAGAGGGTTACTAGAACCTTTATATGGGACATCTGTGCGGGTGAGGTTTGTGCCTCGGGTATGCTATGGTTGTGTTCCTGACAGATAGATACTACAATTGCCAATGAAAAGAAAATGTAGAATGCAAAGCAGATCTGATTCCAGAGATGACAGAAAACAAAGAGCAAGACATTTTTTGACATTATGATAGTGTCAAAAAACACTTTATATATATATTGATACATAGGGAGTATCAATTAAAGGCCACTAATTGTCCATTTGTATCTCAAAGCAAAATTTATAATACCATTGACGGAAAAGCTAGGCAGGGTGCAGGAAAAGAGCTTCTAGTCCTAAACTAGCTGATGCCCACTAGCAAGTTTAAGTGAGTCTGAGAAATGTCGTACTACTGTCAAACTGGGTTAACTGTAAAGGAACCAATGCTAAGCATCCCTGATGCATCCATCATCCTCCACGCCGAAAGGCTTCATTCTGCTTACCGGAGAATAAATATGTGCGACGCTAATCACCAGAAGTGTAGCATCTAGTAATGCATTCAAGAACCAAAGAGCATCTACAACTAGACCCCTCATATCCGTCTCAAACGTCCGGACAGTCCGTCCGGTTACTGACCAGTCACGAAAATGCAACCTAAACGGACGCCTTAAACGTCAGTGGTCCTGCGTCCGTCACATAGGATTGGACCCATATTTTCTCTTTGTTTATTTTTTATCACTTCATCTTCACCAAATGCATGCATGTGACTGGATGTATAAGGATAAAGTGAGAAACATGGCTGTGAAAAGTGAAAATTTAAGAGTTGACCGGTCACTGTCCGCGGACGCGTCCGGAGCGTCCGCGGACGTTTGAAGGGTCGGATTTGTCAAGTCCGGCTGTAGATGCTCTAATGCTAGAGTATTTCTCTTTTCTTTTCTTTTTTAGCGACGGGTACGTGTTTATTTTTGTGAGAGGTATTGGGAATAGTACTCCCTTCAATCCAAATTAATTGTTGTGGCTTTAGTACAACTTAGTACTACAAATAGTAGTACATATTTTACTGCGAATGTAATATATCCTTTTGAATTTCAGGGATTCTGGGTTGTGTTCCTTACTTACCAAGCAAACAAAATGATGGTCCCTACGAATGAATGAATGAATGGATCCACCCCAAGTGATGTTTCTCCGAGACCCACATGAGAGTACATATGACCGCGTACCAAGATTCAGTTGGGCGTGATGTTCCTATCTATAGAGGCGCGAGTTTGAGCTGACAGTCGTATATGAGCCATCGGCAGCCACCTAATTTTGTTGGAATATAACCATGTTTGTATCAGATTAAGGTGGAGTTACAGGCCCCACTGGACATTACCAGCCACATCATATACCGAAGGCAGAAATAAACAGAAAGCCCATGTGGGGAGTCATTTTGATGCAATGTGTATAAAGGCTATTCAAGGATAAATAACAGCGTAAACGTCGAACATAACCCATGTGAGGAACCCTAGTACTCTGGGATCAAGTAGGTCGAATACGGTACCAAAATCTAGATTAGTTAAGAGCACGCAAAAGCCTGTTCTAGAAAGCAGGATGACAGCATTATGCATATGAACGAATACATAGAATGCAGGCGAAAAGGGGCCAATTGTAAGGCAGTTCTATAGAAACCAAGACATGATCCGAATGTGAACAAGGTCCAACAGGGGATTGATGTCCCTAGCCATTGAACACTCTTATTTTGCTGCCGATTAGTGAGTGGTTGGCGAAGACATATCAGAACTAATGTTAAAAAAAAAAGGCACATCTCAGAATTGTAATTCACATGCCGACTCGGAAACTATCTGCCCCGTGATGCGGGGGCAAACCCACTACGGTATCATCAGTAGCAACATTTATGCATAGCAGACATGATCTGGTCTTGTACTAGTAGCACCACCCAGTCTGAAAATTACTCCTCCACACACTACCACTGAGCATTATCATTGTAACATCTTAGATTTCCCCCTGTTTTTCGAACGCGGGAAGCTCATACAGCTAATAGGCATTGCTGAACTCGGGGACGGGAACTCGAAGAAATACATACCAAACTGAAGGGCATAAATGCAGCTGCTCCAACTGACATTTACTTACCATATCAAAGGTGTGATCAGCTTCCAAAACAGCAGTTGTGGACGTAACAGAAACATTTATTTGTTATTGAAGAGACCCTACTTCTCAATAATTGATGAGGGATTACAGCTTACACCTGATAGAGGCTCCCATCCAATTTGATCAGTAGAGGTGAAATGAACTGTGGAGCTTACCACCAACACTAGGAACATATGTCATCTACATATCGAGTTATTAGAATGCAGAAAATGTCTAGGAAAAAAGAACTTTACAGCTTGCACATGAAATGGTCTTGGAAGAATCCACTAAAAGAAATCAAATTCAAGATAATTGTCTGGACCTTTCTCGGCTGATGGTGTTGCCTTTTGACTTGTCGACGCTCCTGGCCGAGGGATTTCAACTGGCTTGGGGATATCTGGAGGAGTAGCACACCTTATCAATGCCCAGTTAACACCTTCGAAGAATGGGTGCTGCTTTATTTCTGTCGCTCCGCGTTTGTACGCCAACCGATGCTGTGGTTCCTTGATCAGCAACCCCCTTATGAGATCCCTTGCAGCAAAACCCACAACAGGTGATTCTGGGAACCTGAGGGGCTGACCAACAACATTGAATAGCGTTGCCCTGTTCCCCGAACCTTTGAATGGAGTCTTGCCGAAAAGAAGTTCATACAAGAATATGCCAAAAGTCCACCAGTCCACAGCACTCCCATGCCCCTCGCCCTTTATGATCTCAGGTGCCAAGTATTCATGGGTGCCAACAAACGACATAGACCTTGCATCTGTGGGCTCTGCAACAAGCTCAGGGAGTGGTCTGACCTGGGTTGTCATGTCTGCCTTTGCCTTCTTTTCCTTCTTCTCCCTCTTAGACTTGGAGGAGAAAAAGCGAGGAGAGAAGCATGTAGTTGTCGTAACACAAGCAGGCTGGATACAGGCTGGCTCAATGCACACGGGTTGTACACAATAAGCTTGATTGCCCTTTTGGTTAGGATCTACACCAGGGTTGGAAGATTTAAGAAGTGTAGGGCTCACATCACAACGGAGGGACAAATCAAAATCTGACAGCATGATGTGGCCATCTTCTCTCACAAGAACATTCTCTGGCTTGAGGTCCCGATATATGATACCGAGCATGTGTAGGTATTCTAGAGCAAGAAGCACCTCTGCTACATAAAACCTGTACAAATAGTTTAAAGATAAACATTAGTTCGTACACTTAACAGTGTTTGCTAGTACCAACAACCATCATCACATGATAAAGAATGTTATGTAATGGTCGAACATGTAGCGCACCAAGCCTGTGCGCCAGGAAAAGTACCATAGGCACAAGGTTGAGCTAGAGATATGTCTTTATCTCTACTTTAGTTGCCACCTTTCAATTAGCGATTCGGTTAGTTAGCTCCATATTGTTAGTATTTTTGGGGATCTTCGATCAGCTTCTCCCTATATTAAGGGACTTGCCCATGAGGAATAGATCAACCAATGAAGAACATTAGAATGAATCATCCCAGTCTCTAATCTCTCCTATCCCTAGCAGCCACACTGTCCCTACCCTACTAGCAGTAGTTAATCCGGCATGAAAACAAGGCAACCTATGTGAAGTATCAAGAATAGCATAAAATGGACATATCTGTCTTCATAGACAAATGATCAGATACAATAAATCCAACTATATCAAGAAAAATGAGGAGATAAACGGTCAAAAGAGCCATTTCAAGAAAGAGAAACAAGTTCCTTTTAAACCATATATCTGTCTAACAGCAGATAATAGTGAAAAACAGAGAGAAAATGCATTCATCATAAGAAACTCAACACTAACCACAAACAATATTAATAAAAACTACTGCATACAAAAGTGGGGGGAAGAAAACTCAGAAGACGCGAGTACATTTGCAGCTGTAGTTCAAAAAGTGTTGGGTACACTACATAGTACATCTCAGGCATAATAAGGAACAATATCAACAAAGCATGATGTTAATAGGACAGAAGGACAGCTTGTAACTTTGTATAAATCCTAAAATACAATTAAGATTTGTAACTGAGCATGCTATGTTGCCCTAGTACCATGAAAAATGAATAGTGTAACTGAATTAGATATCAGATACACATATACATAAGTGATGAACGTATAAAATACAATGGGTATACTACGCTGCAACATTTTATGTGGGTATAGAAAGTAACTCCCCAAACAGTGCGACAAATGAACACAAACGGTATAAAATTTTGTATAGGAAAGTAAAGATGTTACAGGCAAGCTGAAGGTACTTTTTTCATATGCCTTTATTCAGACAGTTGATACGGCTTAACCATTTAAAATATGCAGGTATGTCGACTCCAAAGCAAGCTTCGTTAAATAGACTGATAAAAGAAACAAAAAGTATATTCCACAGTATACACTACACTATACCCTCTCATGAACAAAGCACCCAACTGATGAACGTTTCACTTCAAGACTTCAAGCACATTGCCATAAACAAAGAAAATCTATATCACCTTACCCATCACAAAAATAATGCTTATATTGACCTTAAGGCAATAAGGCCTATGTAACCACATACTCCCTCTGGTTCTAAGAACAAAACGTATATATTTTCGCCAAAAAATCCTAGAAAGAATGTGCAGAGCCAATTTTTAGCATTCCTTTCCTATAATACCCTCGCTTAAGCATTACTTTTGCTGAACAGATCCCTTAGATTACGGCTACATTAAATGCATGCAGTTACAGCTCCTTTCACGATTGGCTCCACTATTACCTCGCATCCCAAAGAATTGTTCCCGAGGCCACAAGAGAGTAATTTTCCAGGGGTAAGTTGGGAAGCTAATTTTCCAGGGGTAAGTTGGGCTCTCCTTGGGGTGGGCGCTGAGAAATTTACGCCTAACTCATAGGAACGGAGGGAATATTGGACATGGATGTGTGATCGGATTATTTATATAGATTAGCGACTCCAAATCAATGGTAGAGGTAGCTACAAAGCATTTATAGTGTTACAACTTACAGTGTTCCAGAGCAAATATACCCAGTTCAGAAGCCAAAAGCCTAGTGTTAATTGTAGTTTGGTTGTGTTCAAAAAAAATTGTAGTTTGGTTGAGTACTCAGATAATGCAAGCACGGGATAGGAGTTGATAAAGGAGAAATTACTACACAGTAATCAATGTTATAGGTAAAATCCCAGGAGTCCAAGGACCTCAAGTAAAAGCAGTGGCATTTATAGAAGCTCGTCCATAGAGGCACTCCAGACAATTTGGAGCATTACTGCCACTTCTAGCGCTAACAAGCCTACTTCCAACGACAAATAATACGTGCCTACAGATTTTGTGATCCCTGAGATTTTACATATCGAAATCGCTCTGAATATTATGTTCTTCTAAATCCAAAATGAATCCAGCAACAGCAGCAATTCAAATTCCCAACATTCCTTGCTAACAGTAAAAGAAAAGTTCCCCAAGAAAAGAAAATTAAAGATAGTTGTTAAACATAGAGGCCAAACCAAATATACACAATACTGTTAAACCTAATAAAATACAAGAGGACCATACGTTCCATGAAATTGAAAAGCATTTCTTCAATAATTGAACAATAAGAAAAAAGATATAATTTATCACCACATCTTGAAAGTTGAAAGAGTTTCAATGTACAGTACTGAACCAGTTGTATTAGTACACAACTGGATGATTTATAAGAATGGAAAAGGATTGGTCGATCATGAGTGTGGTAACATTTGCATAGCTATCAGTAAAATAAATAAATAAACAAATAAAGAGAAAGAAGACTCTTACTTGGCAGCTTGTTCGGGGAAATACTTCCCAGGCTGCTTCTGCCTTAGGGTATGCAGGTCTCCTCCAGGGCAAAACTCCATCACCAAGCATGAGAATTTATCAGTCTCAAAGTGGGTGTACAAAGTCGGAAGAAAAGGATGGTCTAAGCACTGTAATATCTCCCTTTCCGTCTGGGCTCTGAGAAGCTTTTTGCGGCCAGCTAGAGATGCCTTGTCCATGATCTTCATAGCAAAGTAGCATTTCGTGCCACTAAGCTCTGACAAGTAAACACTGCCAATGTCACCACAGCCAAGCCTCTTAAGCAGCCTGAAGTGACTCAATCCTAGCGAACCTTCTTTGGTTCGGATCACCTGAATCGCTTCCCACCTTGAATCATTGGACTTGTGAGGCTTGCTAGCACTGCTGCATATACTGCTGCAGGTGCTATCATCACTGACATCACTGCCAGCACTGGGCCGATAAACACTGCTCTTCCCGCTCTGCACCAAATCAGCGTGGCCGCTGACCTTGGTGCTCCCGCTCGCCTTTGTCAGGCTGCTTGCACCGTCACTGAACTTGGCAGAAACCGAGCTGTCCTTGACGCTCCCTCGCAGCGAGCTCTTCTCGGCGTCTTCGTCTTCGTCCAGTTTCACAGAGCCATCAACAGAACTGCAGTCTTTATCCTGTTCTTTGACTCCACTGGACGTAGCCACATCACCTGGCGGAACTGTCCTCGGTGAGGCAGGCCCCGATTTGCCTGCTCCCCCAATTCGCTCTTCCGACTGCCTCCTGGAAGGCGCGGCCTCGGAGGACTCGGCGGCGCTTTTACTGCATTGCTTGTCAGCAACTATTTCAGCAACGGCCTTGGACGCCATCGCCACAGGGAGTCAACCAAGAAGCCCCTAACGGCACCGCCATGACCCTCCTCCCATCGCCGCCACGGTCGACCGATCAATCAGCGGCCGGAGTGGTGAAATCGAGACCTATCACAAGGGTTCGCCCCGAATTAGATTCAGCGAAAGCGATGCGGGTCAGTCGTCTGGCGAAACCGACGAATCGGGAACCAATAATTGCCGAATTATTTAGCCGGATGGATCTGGCTGAGATCGAGAGGATCCCCTCCTCGCGGGA
>CBMN011743466.1:0-10273 GCA_000582825.1 Hordeum pubiflorum | reverse complement strand
GCAATCCATTATATATATATATGTACTAAAATTTCTACACAAAGCAATCCTAAATAAATTTATAGATGAATCCCATATGGATTCCGCGTAAACGGAGGAGGTGCGAGAGCAGAGAAAGGAGATGCAATGGGAGGGGAAGGAGAGGATTGAACCTTGTTTGCTGGTCGAGAGGAGGCGACGGGGCGGCGACGGGCGGTGGCGGCTGGTCGAGGGGGAGTGTAAGTACTAGGTGAAATGAGAGTGCCGCGACTTAGGTCTTTTACTAAGGCGTGAAGTTGACTCGGGTGGGCCGTTGTTGGCGTGGGCCTAAAATGCAACGTCATAGCTAATAACAGCCCAAATTAAAAAACTTAAGATTAATGAAAGACTTAACATAATTAAATACTAAAAAATTAGAACTGGTAGCAACAATATGTCAAAAATATAATATAATATGTTTATTATTTTTTACTAGTATAATGATTAAATAGCTCAAATACTAGTTTACGTGGAAAAATTATTTTTGGCGTAACATAACTTGGCACGCCAACACTAATTAATTAACTACATGCATAGAAATCCTACAACACCACTGTCTTCCAATCGGTGAGTACAGGACCGCCAATAGATTTGTGACGTGTCCAAAAATAGCTACGCCAACACTAACCGTGTACCAATTTAGCCGATGCCAGCACTATTTGAAAAAATAGTGCTGGCGTTGCTTGAAAATGGCGCGTCACCAACAAGAGTTGTGGCTAGCCATTTCTTCACTAGTGTAATTGCATATAAAGTATTCAAGATTGATAATATAACAGCATGAAACAATCAAAAATTATAAATACATCGGAGACGTATCAATCATGTTAATGTGTCTTGGATGATTCACATCTTCGGATCAAACGTCGGTGAGCACACTGAACTATCAATGTGTCTGAGAGCCCTCACGACCCAAACATAACGAAGGACGCTCAAGTATTGAGCTAATAGCTCGTCACACAACCATTTCCTATTGGTGCCACCCATTGTACTATATTTCCATCTTCCCCATGAGTTTCAACGGTAAAATTATTCCCTTTCGTATGAATTACGTAGGGCCAACCGTCTACTCATCCTCTTTCGGTGATAAGTTACACTGACATCTCCAGATTTTTGGGGAAGACTACAAATAGATCAAAAGAATCTATGTATTTCTCCAAATCTTGGAGATAAACATTCAAACATTGACTGCTTATTTTTTTTAATAAATTTTACTAAGCTTGCGGAATGATCTATGGGCACATTCAAAATTTCATGATGGATTTTTATCGAAATAAGTTCCTATTTTTAAAATTTTGAATCCACAAAACTTTCGCAAGAAATGGATGAAGTGAATGGTTCAATGACCAAGAACCGACTTTTAAGTCAACAATAATTCTTCATTTTTTGCGGAAAAGTCAAGAGTTATTCAACTTTCAAAGTTATTATTTTGCATAGATGGAAAAAGGGAAAATGAAGGTGGCTTCCCTTAACTCTACATCTCACCGCCAAAACTGGAGGACGGTGGCAGAAGATGGTTATGGCATGACAGAAGGTTGGATGCATCGACCACCACCCATGTAGGGATCCTAGGCTATATGCATCTGCAGCTAATATCAAAACATTGAAACCGTAACATATGTTTGTCGTGTTGTTAATACCACTAGATAGGTCTCTATCTTGCATAAGGGGGGAGAAAATGGTGGCGACAAGTGGTTCAGAGTCAGGGATGGAGATGGCTATATAGTAATGGGGTTAGCTAGCCCAATGACTTCATCGAACCCTGTATCTCAATAAATTAAGACTATTCATTGTTCATACATGAACATTGAACCCACGGTAACAGAGATAACACCATCGGATTTATTTTCTAGTCTTGTCCATGTTAAGAGTGATGTAACGGTGTGCTTGTTTGGTGTTCAACGACTACATGTGAAGCACAAGGAGTGACGCCCGATAATGGAAAATTGTTGGGACCCCAATTGCACTAACCCCAATAATTAGTAAACTTGAATAACATTACCATTACAATGATATTAAATAGCTTTACACCTAAAAATTATAGCCACGGATAGAGTTGTGCACAAACAATAATCATAGTTGATTTGCTCTAGAGTCTTGTAGCGAAAATACATAGGGAAGATACATTGAGCCTAGCGGTATGCCAAACCCTTAGATGAATGACTATATGTCGCATCTTAGCCCTCATAGTCATTATCAATGTACTCACTAGTGGCTTCTTGAGCTAGCTAAGTTTAACAATCCATATCAATACATTGAATGCACAATCACATGTCTGAGCTACTGTATACTATGATCATTATCACTGCTAGACGTAAAAATATATTACAATGTGTAGAACAACAACCTACAAATGGTCGGATAAACAAATAGATTTTTGTACTAAAGAACTTAGCTATTGAAATCTAGCAAACACAAGCAAGATATCATGCCCGAACAAAGTTTGTTAGAGCATCCTGGTTATGGCTTGACTGCAAAGTGCAAGCATAGTGTGCACCAATCAAGCCGAGGGGCTTCGCATTCGAGCAACAACAATACAATAATGTTGCGGTGCAAATGCCTCATAATATCGGAAGTTGATTATGCTCACCCAAGGCAAGTTTTTTCTAGGGATTAAGTAGAGGCAAGTTAGCTCAGGTATTACCTGGTTAACCTTGAACTCGAATCAGACGAAGAGAATTAAAGAAGAGCCAAACTGTAATTTGTGCCGGCTCGTGTATATTATGCACATGGACCGCATTTGACGGTGAATCCGATTCCATGTGTAAGGCGTGGAAAGTCGGGTGCTCCTGTTCCCGCTTGCTTCCCGAACCACGTTGTCTCCCAAACAAACAGACCGTGCGCAAATGCGCCCGTGTTGGCGTACTGTAGCAACTCGACTAATTATATTTTTGCATACTACAACGGTTTTCACGCGAGAAAAACATGCAATAGAAATGTTTTTGAAAAGGCATAGAACTGAAAATGTGGACTTCTTTAGAAACTTTTGACCAACTTTTGAAGATTCTGCAAATTCTAACATGCACACTTCTTTTAAGAAAGAGAACATTTTAAAGACTTTGAGTTCTTTTTTGAAAGTGAATATTTTTAAAGTTTTATAGGTATTTTTTCTTATCACATTTTTTTTAAACAAAATGAGAACATTTTAAAAATCTCACCTTTTCAAAATTTGTGAACTTAGTTCAGAAATTGAACGTTTTGAAAGTTTTTGAACATTTTATTGGAAAGAAAAAATAAACAAGGAAAACAAAAGGAAAAAACAAAAGGAAAATACAAAATGAAAAGGGAAACCGAAAACCGGTAAAAACTGCTAGAGAGAAACATAGGGAAAAACAAAAAACCGGAACAATACCTTCTAGAAGTTTCCTAGAAAAATATTATCTAAATTGAAATAGTATGTAGCGGTTACTGCTTATTTAGGCCAACACATTTATTCGCTCAGTTCGTTCCTCTCTGTGTGTTTCAACAACAATTTAGAGCGGGAATCTATTCCCTGCGCGGGTCGAGGGTTAGCCACCAAACTCGCATCCCAGGCCATTGTAACAGGACAGATCGTTAGTCTGTTTCTGCTTTTTTTTTCGTTTCTATATCTTTTTTTAACCTTTTCTTTTCTGTTTTGGTCTATTTTTTCTCAAATTATGTTGCTTTTTTATAAATTTTAGATTTTTTTGGAAATCACACACAATTTGCAAATATATGAAGTTTTTTCAAATAACAATTTTTAAGTTCGTGAACTTTTTTCAAAAATCAAAACGCTTTGCAAATTAGTGACTTTTTTCATAATGCCAACAGTTTTCAAATCCGAGAACAATTTCCAAAGTTGTGAAGTCTTTAAAATACAGAAAAAAAATTCAAGTCCTCGAATATTTTTTGAAATTTATGAACACTTTTTGAATTATCGGACATTTTTTGATTAATGAAGATTCTTTTGAAATTTATGAACATTTTCAAACTCGTAATTATTTTTGAATTCCTGGGCATTTTTAAAATTCGTGAATATTTCTTAAATTGCATTCTTATGAGTTCACAAATAATTTTTGAAATTTTCGAGAGTATTTTGGTAGAAAAACAGGGCAAAATAAATAAATTTTGCATAAAAACCATCACGGAAACAACAACAATGGGAACACTCGGGAGCGTTGCATGAACACTTGTTAATGAGCCGGCCCACTTACTTGCGCTGCGGGTAGGTGCTTGTTTGCTCAGTTTCTGGTGTGCAGGTCGCTGGAGAGCTCCTATATGGTGGCTTCAACGGTAGTTCGTGAGTTGGCGCTCGCACGAAACTCGTTGTCCGTCAGCCCAACAAAGCGAAAAACTCGTTCAGTCACTTCCTCGCCCCGCTAGATCCACGGCTTGCTCGCTTGGCAGACCGGTTAAGATTTACCGTTGACCGCTACGAGATGGACCTGTTGATCGGTGGTTCAGTTGAGCATTAACAATTGATCTAGTAGCACATGACCATCGAAAAAAGAGGAGCAATTATTGGTTCAGAAAAAACCGGCTTCCGATTTTCAGAGATAAAACATTACATTCAAAACATGATCGTATACTTTTAAAAATCATGAATTTGAAAAATGTTTTGTGAATTCAAAAGTAGTTCATGTATATGGAAAAAAAAATCTTGAATTTGAGAAGAAATTCACAATTTTAAGAAATGCCCGTGAATTTGAAGAAGAAAAATCATGGATTTGAAAAAATCATAAAATTGAGAAAAGTCCATGAATACAAGAAATGTTCAGGAATTCAAAAACGTTCATGATTTTTTGAAAAATCATGAATTTGAACTAAGTTCAGAATTCAAAACAATCATGAATTTGGTAAAAGTTGGTCAATTCAGAAAAGTCCTTTAATTTTAAAAAGTTATGAATTAAAATAAGTTCATGATTTTCAAAAAACTTGACAAAAACTTAAAAAATAAAATTTCATGAAAATTAAATTAAAAAGGATAGGAAGATAAGAATAGGAAATGTCGAATGAAACTAAAAAAAGAGAAAAAAAAAACATTTTCGGAACTTCCCAAAACCAGGGTCGAAGATTCTGGGAAATTCCCAAAGCTTGGAGAGTTTCCGACATGCAAGCAACGCACATGAATTAGTGAAGCTTTATATGGGCTAACCTAGCATATAGCTACACGCGCTTGTTACTTAGCATTTTGCAAACGGGCGCGTGAAGACCTCCAATCTGGGACGGCCCATTTAGCTATTGTTTCCTATTCTGTTTATAGTGAAATAATAACGCGTGTGTGGAGAGTCGAACAAGGAATCTCTTGTCCCTGGCAAACTATACTAACCACCCTACCACAACGCTTTGCTGTGATAACTTCTTCATTTTCTTCTTTTTTCATTTCCATTTTCTCTTCTTTTATTTTTCTTTTATTCCGTTTTGTGTGCTTTATTTTTACCTAAAATTCGTGAACTTTTCCACAATCGGTGATTTTTTTCAAAAAAGATGATTTTTTTTACGTTTTCTATTTTTGTACATAATTTGATGAACCTTTTTTTTAAAATCAATCAATTTTACAGAAAGTTCTGTAAAATCGTAAATTCATTTTGTTAATTTGATGAACTTTTTTCAACATTTGAAATTAAGTGATCTTTTAGAGAGAATTGATGAAGATTTTCAATTTTAATGAACTTTATTCAATTCTGATTAGTTTTTTAAAAATCAATTATTTTTTAAAAAAATCATGAATTTTTTCTTGAATTTTTGATATTTTTAAAATCAATATATATATATATTTTTGCGATTTTTTATTTTTTTCCTCAAATGTGAACGGTACATGGGCCGGCCCACCAGCGCCGAATAGGAGCTACCCCATCCCAGTTTATAGCTTGTGTGTCAACTAGGGAAAACAATAGAAACTAGCCGAACTCCTATTTGAGGCTCGTAGCACCGGTTACAACGCTTTTTGAAAGCTGCGCACACCCCCGCTTTGATCGTTTTTTATGTATTCCAGCCTATTAACAGGTACTCGGGTGTAAGTTCAAGATCTGATTTTCAGAAACTTGGTTTCGGGACGCTTCTCGAAGCTTCCGTACATTTTCTTTTGTGTTTTTTAGATGGTTTTATTTTTTATTTTTTCCTTTTATTTTCTTTCCTTCAATTTTTATATTTTGCTCTATTTTTAAAACACATGCACATTTAGCAAACTTTGAAACTATATTCAAATTTATAATTTTTCCAAAATTAATAAAATTTTCCAAATTTGAGAACTATTTCTCAAAATCAATAACTTTTTTTTCAAATCCGTGAACAACATGTGGCGCACTTACAATGCACCATTTGTTAAAACAAAGAAGGTAGGAGAGTGACATTTGTATGAAGTACCCTTAGGCTCGCGAACAAAATTTGCAGGCGAAGGCTCCTAACGGGAGGATATATATAGAATAACATAATAATATTTTGTTACTATATAGAGCACGCCTATTAAAAACTAAGGAACCAAAGGCTTAGATGATAGGCTGCACTGCAACATTCTGTTGAGCCCATTAGACAAAAGTACACTTTTTCGTTCATTTTCTTCTTCTAAAATTCAATTTAATGTTTCCTACTATCCGGATAATATCTGTCAAAACAGATATTATGTATGCATAATATTTAATATATAAGAATATTTGGTGGTATATGTGTACAACTTTTATGTATTATGTACTGCTTTTAGTATATTATTTTATACTTCAAATATATATGTATTTTTAAAATATCCTATAATTTATGGACTCACTGCAAAGAAAGTCACATAATACACTTTGGAGAATCTTAAATACATCATATGAACATACTTACAATAATAAACCGCATATGTGCAACTTTCACTAGGTCGTAGGATGTATTCTCCCTATATATATATACTACTTGCTAGGGTGCTCTCCGGGCGCATCCATTGAGGCGTTATTGTGAGTACTAATCAGGTTGTTGTACTTGTTAGCGTGTTGACAATGCAGATAAGCGACAATGGTGAAAAATATAACAAAACACTCTCTCACGCATAATTAGAACTTTAGAAGTATAACAATGCAATCTAATAACTAATTAGTTTTCTGTGTAAAGATGAATGGATTGTTAATTGATAAGAAATAAGATCACACTAACATAAGAACAATGTTATCACTCTAAGAAATTGCATAGACAAATTAGGTTGTTTGTCCATACAACCACCTTGCCACCTTGCAATAGCCATCAATTTAAACCATCAAACTAAGGCCTTGTTCGTTGGCTTATGTTTCAACTTTTGCAGCCTTTTCACTTTGGCTACAAAGTCAAAAAAGTTCATAAATAGGGGCTTTTGGTTTACGAATCAATATTGTTATATGACTAGGAAACTTTCCCGTGCATTGCAACAAGATAAAAGAAAATAGATCTCTTGAACCTGACGTTAGTGTTTCCTCTCTATCTATAATTTTGCGAACTCATAATACATTTTGTTGTGGTCATGAGAGTTGGCTAGTCTTAGTTTAGAAGATAAACAATTAGTGATTGATACTTTTGGAAGACTATTGATCACACTATAATGCTTGCTTTCATCTTAGGAAACCTACCAGTGTCATTTTAGTTTCTATTATAGCACATATTGATTTGATTTTTCAGTTGATAAGTATAGCCAGCCATCTGAAAGTAATTATGTAATAGCTCTACTTGGAAAAGATCCACATGCAACCGGAGACATTAATGGCCAAGAAATCAAGGCTAGCACGGGAGAACTCCATGCATGTCTTGAAAATTGCTTCATGCGCGAAATAGTATTGTGATGTGTGGTGGAATGTGAAATTAAAGACCAACTCAGGGTGCAATGGATAAGTTATAGAACAATTATGATTATGCGCACAATACTAATAGTTCTAGCCTTTATTTCTAGTTGCTTCAGTAAGGAACAGAACAAAACAAGGAAAATATAAAATGAGCGAACTTACATATTACGAGAACAAAAAATGCAAATACAACCAATTGAACATGACGTCCATATCGAATTTGATATTGTCATCTCCGAAGTTTCTTACATAGTCCTCCAAGCTAACCATAAGGTTTCATATTGTATGCAACCCCATTGCATGTATTTAAGCAACTGATGATACTTTCAGAGTATCCATCTAAGCCCTACAACAAAGAATGTCAATATAAGGATATACTAAGCTTCAAACTGAATCATATTGAACAATGGATGTTAGCACCATTCAAGTAAGATCCCAATCACATGACCCAACTGAGAAGTTGTGAGAGTGATTGCCTCTTCAACATTCTATTTGTCCAGACGTGCCCACCTCATAGCTCTTTATTTGTACTTGATCGTGGGCTTAGGTTTCAAGGCACTCGACAATCCGCACGCTTTCACAATATTATACATACGTCCTTTGTGTGTGTCAGCAGATGATTGTTCAACATCACCCTCTCGTTCATTTGGAATGGTATGACGATCCAATATTAGCACGGGCACTTACTGACGTTCTGTGCCCACGATGTGCATCTTCTTTTGCTCTTGCTGAACTCAACTCTATAGAGCCAGATCATTCATTGGAGCTATCAGGTTCTAGAATATGCTTTTGATCCTGACGCTACTAAGTGAGAAAAATAGCAATACATATTACCTTTATGTGCGGACTCTGTAAAGCACTGAATCTCCACCAATATAGAACCAGTTGTCCAAAATTATAAAGCAAATAAGAAGAAATATATCTTTAGAAGTCTGCTTTGAGATAAAGCAACTTGCATAGAAACTATTGTTCTTCATGTGGTTTCAGAGGTGCCACACTATGGAGATGGTCCTGCCGGTAATGGTGGTGAGTGTGCGCCATCTTGCTGTCGCCGTTGTCCTCTCACAAGCATGTTTCCAATGTTCATAGGGACGACCTCCTTCAATCTACATCAGCATTACAATATATTAAACATCCGAATAACTGAGATTAACTGCACTTGATACTTTTTTTTGAAACAAACTACACTTGATACCTATGGTACTAAGGTGGAATCTTGCCGTGTTAGGATTTGAAATAAAATCTGCCATATTTGTAAGATATTATTATTTTTTGATTGTGGACATCCCATTGCCGATTGCAGTGTACTTCAACCCTGCATCACCATAAAACATATTAAGCTTATGAATAACTGAGATTAAACATACTTGATAGTTGATACTGATTCTACCGAAGGTGCAATCTTGCATGTACTTCAATGTGCATCACCATCGATTGTAACTGATGCCTGCTACTTCTGCGGCCTAAGTCAAAAAATAAATCAAAAGGACGTTTGTGCCTACTGGTGCAGAGGGACTCAATATATGTAGCTTTCGAGTTCGTGGCACGAAATTAGCTGCCTGAGATCCTAAAGTAACAAATGCTATCTCACTTCTGCCTACAACTCAAGATAGAAGGTTATAACCAGCAGACCTTGTTAAAAGGTCTTCCAAAAGGAATCCGTTCAACCATATCATACACCTTCTTCTTCTTCCCAATCATATGACTGGCCTACCTCTTCCATGGAGTATCCAACAGGTAATTCGTCTAAACAAAAAACACCTTTTCATGCTAATGTACGGAAACTGAAGCTACTGGAAATTTTACCTGAAGTGAATCAACCAGACCAAAGAACAATGTTAATTGGTTTCTCTAGGACATGGCATGTAAGCATTATGAATCAAACAATGAGAAATTAGTTGTCTCTCAATTAAAAAAGCCACAATGGTTGGGTGTAGTTCTGACTGACATGGTGGCCACCTGGACATCCTCAATCATTATCTTACACAATGTTAATTTTTTCTAAATTAACCTAGTCTCTCTAGCTTGTGGATAGACTAACTAAACAACAATCAATCAATCAATGAATAATTAATGAAAGATCATGAAGTAGCACATTAAGGTTCAGTTTGTGTTTGTTTCATTATGTGTCAGTTTCCAGAAAAAACAAATAGCATGATTCCAATCCTAATTGTGGCTTCAGTATGCAATACCTCATATAGAAATGGCACCCAGAGTTCCAGCGATGTTTGGAGCACCGTCGGACGGTGGATGGTCTCCCGACGAAGTAGGTGGAGGCGACATTGGACATTTGATGTTTCCCGCATAGCAACCTTGTCTTACGAACTTGCACTGCAATTTACGTGTGCTTTCACTCTGGGGTTTCTTCTTATGGCAGGGAAATTGGTGTGAAATATGGGTCGGCCCCATGGATACGTGTTGGAGTTGTTGTCTTGCATGAACACACCATCGAATCCTAACCAAATCGGAGATGTCTGCCTCGAGGTGGAGGAGGGTGGGAGTGATGAGTT
>CBMN011743465.1:0-13935 GCA_000582825.1 Hordeum pubiflorum | reverse complement strand
TTTGAGATGTCCGGATGTGAAATGCGTTTTATGAGGGGTGACCGGTCACTGTCCGCGGACGCGCTCCGCGGGCGTTTGAGGGGTCGGATTTGCCAAGTTCGGCTGTAGATGCTCTTATGTGGCTAGCTACATGCTTGTACAATCATATGGCGATTTCATTTCCTTGCTTTTCTTTGGCTGTATTTCATTTCATTAGTTGAACACGCACGCTTATGCATACAGCCAAGACGTTCGAAACCCGGGACCCACGCACCGGCGAGGTGATCGCCATGATCGCTGAGGGAGACAAGGCCGACATCGACCTCGCCGTGAAGGCCGCCCGCGAGGCCTTCGACAACGGCCCCTGGCCCAGAATGCCCGGTTGTGTACGTACAAAGGCCTCTGTGAACTCATTATGATTCGGCCCATCGATAGACATATTTGGGCATACCATCTAACCTTATTTTTGGCGCGTGGGCAGGCAAGGGCCCGGATCCTGCACAAGTTCGCGGACCTGGTCGACCAGCACGTCGAGGAGCTGGCGGCGCTGGACACGGTGGACGCCGGCAAGCTATTCCTGATGGGCAAGCTGATGGACATCCCCGGAGGCGCCAACCTGCTCCGGTACTACGCCGGCGCCGCTGACAAGATCCACGGCGAGACGCTCAAGATGGCGCGGCCGCTCCACGGGTACACGCTCAAGGAGCCCGTCGGCGTCGTGGGCCACATCGTGCCGTGGAACTACCCCAGCACTATGTTCTTCTTCAAGGTCAGTCCCGCGCTCGCCGCCGGGTGCACCATGGTTGTCAAGCCGGCCGAGCAGACGCCCCTCTCCGCGCTCTTCTATGCCCACCTCGCCAAGGAGGCCGGGATCCCCGACGGCGTCCTCAACGTCGTGCCCGGCTTTGGCCCAACGGCTGGTGCGGCTATGGCTTCTCACATGGACATCGATAAGATCAGCTTCACCGGCTCCACGGAGGTCGGGCGGCTGGTCCTGCAGGCAGCGGCCATGAGCAACCTCAAGCCCGTTTCGCTGGAGCTGGGGGGCAAGTCCCCGATCATCGTGTTTGATGACGCCGACGTAGACATGGCCGTGAGCCTCGTTAACATGGCCACCTACACCAACAAGGTACGTACTACTGTGCTCTGATCACCATGGCTCACGCAACAGGCTGGATCAAACTCTCATGCATTCATGGTTTCTGCTACTGTCGCATCACAGGGCGAGATTTGCGTCGCTGGCACGCGCATATACGTGCAGGAAGGGATCTACGACGCCTTTGTGAACAAGTCAGTCGAGCTTGCCAAGAAATCCGTGGTCGGAGATCCTTTCAACCCGAACGTACATCAAGGCCCTCAGGTATTGATCGACCTTCCGCTTCGGCATCTGTATATGTGCTCTGCAGATTCAGAGATGAAAGCTCTAATTAACGACCACTCATGCATAAATAAATCCAACAAAGGTTGACAAGGATCAATACGAGAAGGTCCTCAAGTACATCGACGTTGGTAAGAGCGAAGGCGCCACCCTCCTCACCGGAGGGAAGCCCTGCAGCGACAAGGGTTACTACATCGAGCCCACCATCTTCACCGACGTCAAGGCATAAGCCCTCCCTACTCCTCACCACCACTGAACATGTTACAAAAGAGGGGGATTGCATGCTGAATTCTTACAAAATGTGATCCTTTTCACGCAGGATGACATGTCGATCGCGCAAGAGGAAATCTTCGGCCCGGTGATGGCTCTCATGAAATTCAAGTAGGCGTTTGCATTTCCTCTGCCTGAACATTTTCAACCTGAAAGTTGACACATGGATGGAACTGAACTGACAACCTAACCTGAAACCACTGGATGTGCGCTGTTTTTAATTCAGGACGATGGAGGAGGTGATTAAAAAGGCGAACAACACCCGGTATGGCCTGGCCGCCGGCGTGGTGACCAAGAACATCGACACCATGAACACCGTGTCGCGGTCGGTCAGGTCCGGGGTCGTCTGGGTTAACTGCTACTTCGCCTTCGACCCGGACGCCCCGTTCGGCGGCTGCAAGATGAGCGGCTTCGGCAAGGACATGGGCACGGATGCCCTCGAAAAGTACCTGCACACCAAGACGGTGGTCACTCCACTCTACAACACGCCCTGGTTGTGATCTGGACGGACATCCGATCACGAACAGCACGGGCGAAACACATGGGGAAAGATTTCCTATTTATATGATATTTATACAGCTGAATGCTTTCAGGTTACTTCTGCAGTTGTACAGTACTTATTACTTGTGGTCAATCTTTTTCGTGCTATTAATCTCTACAAGACGAAATACTCCCAGGTCTTCTAAATATGTTGCAGTTAGACTAAAGTGACCATACTGTCGCTCTTTCACCCACACAAACTTGATTACCAATAAAGATTTCTAAAGCCCCTTTGAGTCTATCATCGAGAAAGACTAACAACCATGAGTGATAAACGTACTTGGGTCAGAGATGATGCCCAAGAAGTGTCGGTCATATTGAATCACAAGACTTTCACCATGATGTTGAGGGAACATTCCAACTCCACAACGTATCAAACAAACAAAAACAACATGCCGCAATAACATAAATTTCTCATATTAGAATAATCAGATCTACGAGGACACAAACCTCTATCTCCATCGCACTGTCAAAAAAAGAATAACACTAACTGTATTCACGAAAATACCACGATCCCCTCTAGACACTGACAAAAAACACAAAACTCTTGAAGGTCCAAGGCCCCTCACCTCTCAGTGCTAAGATGCCAGCACATGCGAGGGGACTGAAGGGGGAGCTCCTATTTGGCGTGGTGCACACTGGGAAACCAACAACCGCGCACCCATCACTACCCTTACACGCTCTTTTGGCCGGCCCATGTGCGAGCCGGCAAGCGCCTCATTTTTTCATTTTGTTTTCTTATCTTTTTTTATTTTCTGTTTTTTCTTATTTACAATAATTCAGGATTTAAAAAAATGCAAAATTTAAAAAATGTTCAACAAATCATTAAACATTCATGAATTCAAAAAATGTTCATGATTTTGAAAAATTCTTGGGAACTGATAAAATGTTTGTGTATTCAAAAAATATTCGCATATTAAAAATAAATTCATAATTTCATAAACAAATGTCATGGGAATAAAAAATGATCATGATTTTGAAAATATAATCGCATATTCGGAAAAGGTTCATAAATTTTCAACATTTTTTGTGGATTCAAAAAATGTTCATGTAATATTTTAAAAATATTCGACAATTTTATAAATGTTCCCAAAATTTCAAAAAAAAGTTCATCAATTCAAAAAATATCCAATAATTCAAAATATGATCATTAATTCGAAAAATGTTCATCAAAACAAAAACAAGTCATGAATTTAAATTAATATTGGTCGATTCAAAAGACTTTCATTAATTTCAGAAAACATGTTGAAGAATTAAAAACTGCTTATCATTTTAAAAAATGTACCCAAAGTTGTAAAAAAACTTCATGAATTTAAAAAATGTTCATGATTTCAAACGAATTGTTCGCTAATTAGAAAAATGTTCATGATTTCAAAAAATGTTCGCAGTTCTAAAATATGTTCACAAATTTGAAATATGTTCTCAAAATTTAAAATTATAAGGAAAAAGATAAAAAGAAAAAGAAAGTAAGGAGAAAAGGAAAATAAAAATAAATAGAAAACATATAAAAACGAAAATAAATAAATAAAATAAAATTTGCGAAAAGGAAAATAATGGAAAGAACAAAAATAAAAAAAAAGCAGATTTTTTTTGAAGAAATGGTCTGGGAAGGTAATTGAAAAGGAACTAGGTGGGCCAGCCCATGCGTACATATCGGGGATCGGGGAGGTTACGCGCTAGATCTCTATTTGGTGACCTACGCATCAAATAAGACCAGTGTACTAAAGGAATCTCCCGCGGCGACGATGGTGGTTGTACTTTTCTCTCCCCTATCCTATTACCTGGATTGTATTATGGTTGCTCTTGGGCCTTGGGGTCGATGGAGAAGCTAAACACGGCCACACGAGCGACTTAGTTTAAATGGAAAGGGATTCGTCTTTGGCTTGGATAGGTTGGCTTTCTCTTCCTCTCTCACTGATGTTCTTCCTGCTCTAGCTGTTTGTCGTCTCCTTTGCTCTCTGATCCCTTTCCTTCCTGAGATTCTCACGAATTCTAATCAAACAATCTTGTTCCTCTTGAGTGAAACGTTAGCTTGTTGCTAATACTTGGTATTCATAGCCATTAAACTCGGCCCAAAAATACTCTTCACCACCGCGTGCAACCATTCGACAAAATGCCAAGCCACAAGCCCGCCTATCATGGGCATTCTTCAGGCCCGGATCAACGATGTTCACCATCCAGTCACCATCAAGACGATTTGCTCGTTGTTTTATCGCACTAGCAATGGCTACGTGACCCGTGCGTTTGAGCTAGTGCTCAATGTGATGTACAGCATGGAGGCAAACGTCTAGTTCCGGTCTCAATGGAGGGCGGCTAGAACTCGAGATGCCCTTGACGGCCATGCTATTTACGATAGCTGATGCATCCTTGTTGTTGACCTCGTACAGTCGGTCTACACCACCATCATAACGCCGTATGACAGTGAGTTGGCTCCAGAGTATTTCTACGGTGACACGCCATACATGGAGTGGGTTACAGCTTTGATCGCAGCCGAGCGCCACAACATGGTGTCGCTTGGAAATGTACAAACAATTGTTATTGTGCCATGACACTGTTGAGATCTTTGGAATTTTTGTCTTTCGGAAATGTGCAAACTAACCTCCCAAGTATACGAAGAAAAATCCTAAAGAAAATTTCCTTTCAAGGCATCCAGGGCAGTTGACGACACCGAGTACAAGTGACCTCGCTCATATCGGTGGTCATACTATGGAGAGGAGGTGACGTCAACTACTCCAAAGTGTTTGATGGCGTCAGCGCAATTGCTCGTACCAGCGCGCGGCCAAAAAAACCAAAGACTCGAGGACGTTTGATGGTGTCGAGAACGGGCGCTCCCGCTCATACTGCCGTTCGTATGATCGTATCCAACATCAATGACATATCACAAAGGTCCAGAGTGCTTGACAATGTCAGGTAGGAGCCCTTGCGCTCATGCCCTCGGTCGTACTATGTATTTCTATTTGAGATCATGGCATTTGAGGACGATTGGTACCAATGCTCCTACTCGTACCGCCCCAAATCTCAGCTATATGACCCCCCGAGAAGAGGTAACCCTAATCCCAAACTTCAATTTCATCTCTCCTTCTCCTCCAAACCTTCGAGGATCTCTCTCCCAGCTTGCTTTCAGTTGGATTCCTCTTGCATGAAGGATCTACGTCCTCTGTTCCCCAATTTATTTTTTCGTGAATCCGTGAGCTATAGCCTCTCATTGCTATGTTTAGGTTCTTGTATTTTCTTGATCCAAATTACTTGTTGAGCTCGTAGTCGTTGATGTTTTTAAAAAAGATAGATTGCATGCTTCACGAGGATTCATTTTTTTATCGATCTATTGGACCAGAAAATTAATTTCGCTCGTATTGCATGGGGAGAGGCCGTTCACTCATCCGATGAACTTGCTCATAGGAAACAAGTTTTGTTTCAAGGGTTCAATTTCATCGACCTCACCCAGAAGAACAAGTATCTCTCGGTGTTACTTGTACATTGTACACCACAATCACAATGTACAGGAGCATGTGTAGGGTTTTACATCGGACGGATGGCCTAGACCTTGGTAAATATGTCTTTTGTTTCCCCTTCGACCAAATCACCATGCCGGGATACTCTATCGAGGGATCTGCCGGAATCAACTCAGACCTTTGACATGTTACTGCCTTTTATTTCCTCGTTAGCTCCATGAGTCTATTATGTGCATGTATTTTTATATGGTACGGATAAATCTCCATTTCCCAAGATACCAGACGAATGGACATAAAAAATATGTCATCTCCATTTCCCTCCTTTTTGTCCCCTCCTCTAGCGATCCTGCGGGCAGCATGTGAGGAACCATAGTCGCCGCTAATCCGCGTCCTCGTCTCTCCTCACCGCTAGTGGTGCGTGAAGCCCGACCGCCGTCGGCGGTGACAAGTAGGGCTCGACACAGGGCGCTCTTAACGTGTCTGGCCGCGACGTATTGCGGTCCACGATAGCGTTGTGGTGGCTACTGGAGGTAGTGGGCGATCATGACGGTGACATGGATGGTTGCACGGTGGCGGTGGTGCGCGTGATGGCGGTGGTGGTTCCAGCGCCCTACCTACTAGGCCTGGGTGGCGTGGGGATGGAGACACGTCTGTTGGTTTGAGCTGGGCGGGCTCTCCATCAGGCATGCCTACCATGGTGCGCCGCGCGCGACGGCCTTGCGGTATGCTTGCCGGCGTGGTATCTGGGCCCGTGCTCGGGCGGCTGGATTTAAGCCGAGGTGGGTTGGGACGGTGGCCCCGAGGTGCTAGTGTTGGGGTATGGTGGGTAGTGGTGGTCGTGATGTCATTATGCCGCTAGATGGACTGCCACGAAAGGCCATGGGCGTGGCGGCGTGCGAGCTTGGCCAGAGCCAAAGGGTCGGGGCTTGCTCATCGACGGTCACGGGGTTGTGTCCTTCCCCCTTCTAGTCCATCGGGGCTGGTTGGGGACGCAGATGTTGGCGCTTCCTACTGTGGAAGCGTAGACCCGGACATAATGGCTTATGTCGGGCTAGGAGTGGAAGAAACCAGACCCGCTGGTTGAAGCCGAGGTGGTGTGTTGTGATGTGGGCAAGAAGCCTGTTTCGAGTTTTCAGAGGGCGGCTTCTCTTCTTCCTTGGATTATCATTTTTCACGTCCTGGCTAGCTCCGTGAGTCCGATGTGTATGTACGTGCACATGCATTATCCTCGCTGATGTATATCTATGAATCTCCATTTCCCAAGATACCAGACGAATGCACATAGAAATAATCCCATCTCGACCCTCAAGTGGTTAAATATACACACATCCACATATGCATTTCGCCGCATCCCTCCACTTTGGCGCAACCGAAGGCACGCCACCAAACACAGAAACACACTCCTCCATCCATCGATCAATACCGGACAAACCACGTACGCGCGCACACAGAAACACGCCGCTCATGGTTGCCTTATCCTCCACGAACACACCTCATCAGGTCCTCTTTATTCCAAAATGTAAAGAGCAGGAGCAGGAAAAAGAAAAAAGGAACAAGAAAACAAGCGCATCCCGGCCGACATCTGGTCGCTGGCGCGCATCAGAAAGCTCGGAGACGCCGCAATTGCAAATTCCCACCACGGCCAGCGGGGTACGTAGGCGCGAGAGCCCTCAATAAACCAGCCTAGTTTATGATGAAATTCCCTGGGGTGGTCTAGTTTATGATATCCGTCCATCGGAACCGAGCGCACCATAACGTCATGTCCCTCCACGGCGACGCCGCACATGGCGACGCCTCGGCGCCGCCAGCCTGGCTTGGGCCTGACCCCTCCCCCGGGGCCGGGAACAAGAGGCCTACGTACGTAAGCACAGCTGAGGAATCGGCCGGGATTCATCGGGAATCAGCCAGCTTGCGAGTTGCGACGATGCTTGTGTTTTCGATCATAGCGGTCCAAGGTCGCAACCATCGCCATGCTCGGTCCAAGTTTATAAGTTACTAGCCGCCCATGCATATTTAGGTCAATGTTTTCCGCGGGTAGGGCGATGGCAGTACGCTGTGCGCTTATTCAGGCCAGTTATGTCAGTGGAAATTTCTTTTTCTTTCATAAATAACATCACAATGGTACTAAGTACATCCAACATCTACAATCAACATAATGTCAAAAACTAGACGAGACATCTAGTTTGCACGGAGCCAATGATTAATGGCACGCATCGGCAACCATCAACTTGAACCATCACCCTTCATGGGCTGTAGCACTCGGACCGTAAGAAATGCTCCCCAACAGGTGATGCGTCAAGGAAAGGACACGTGAATGTTGTTGTCGCTGGATTAAGGGTTTTACCTGGAAGAGAAATCGAGCAATCTTCACACAATGCATTGAACAACGTAACGACATGAAACAGTACACGTGGTGACCAACAAATTCTGAACAGTTTTGGAAGGGCATCTTGCCATAGAGAATCTCCAACACTAGCCTTATAATAGGACAATTGTCCAAAAAAACTATTCTATAGTGCACTTGGGTCAAAAAACATGCTTCACACCCTAAACGTAAAATTGCGCGGTCCCGTTTTTGGACAGTGGAATAAACATGCTTGGACACCTGCCGCAAACGTAAAAACGCGACCACCCGCAACCTTGCGCAAGGCAACCACCACTCAGAAGTTTCTAGCCGCAATGCGCTCGACCGCTTCACCTTCCACGTGTCGTCGCAACCAAATCTACCTTCGTCCGGCCGCCGGCCCGGCCAGACATAGATCCGCCGCCTCCCTCCTCTCTCCAGCAGCCCGCACCCCTACAACCCACTGCCTCCGATGGCACCAAACCTGCCACCCGTCACTCGAGCCTCCGCTGCCACCAAATCCGGTCACCCGCTTCCCTGCCACCAAATCCACCATCTTCACACTTCCTCTTGTAGATCCGCCGTCGCGCACCGTCTCTCCTATCGTCGGCACCTCTAGCCGACGGATCTCCACCACGATGCTACGAGCCGAGGAGCAATACCAGCTTTCGTAACGTATGACAGTGGGGCTCCGACCGCTACGTGGCCAAGCTCACATGCCACGTCCTGCGCCATTGGCTCGGCACATGACGGAGCTCATCGCCTGCACCTTTGCCATTGCTTGTTGGCGGCTCAGCCGGTCGAAGCAGGATTTGAACTTCCCGGAGATCGTAACTCGGAGATGGCGGAGTTCATCGGTGCCCCTATGGAGATCGTGACCACCACGGAGAAGATGGATACTCGGATCTTTCAGGAGCTGTGTGACATCCATCAGAACAATGAAGCTGCCATGGTGATGTTTGCGGTGGAAGATCCGCACCTCATGCAGGCAGAGTACGAGTACTAGGTGCAGCGCAAGAAGCCATTGAAGAAAGAGGTGAAGGATGATGATGATGTTGAGACCTCGGGGGTGACCATGCTGGAATCTGAGGAAGAGGTGAAGAAGGAGGACGGCGATGAGTCATGCTTCTACATTGACTAGGACAATCTCAGTGACTAGTACTTGTCAGTAGTTGCCCGTAGTTTGGAATAGTTGTCAGTACTCGAACTATGTTAAGTTTGTAGTTGAACTATGTTTAAGTTTGTACCTGAGCCATGTTTAAGTTTGCATGTTTAAAACTTTGAATGTTTGCATGTGTCTTTCAAATTGTTAATAATCTAGTTTAGTTTTGATGTTTTGATGCCCTATTATAGGGCTGCTGTTGGAGCAGAAACAATTTCAGTGCCTTAACACCTACCTTATTATGACCTAAAACTCCTTTTAGTGTCTTATTATAGGTTTGATGTTGAAGATGCTCTTATGGCTAACCTGGGGAAGAGTGGCATATTTTCCAATTGCTTGTGCTCAGGTTGATCTGCAATCTTGTTTACCAAAATTTTCCTATTCCGGTTCAAGATATTTCCTGCAAGTATCTTGGTTTGTCATTACAATTCAAAAATATAACCACAGTTAGTCTGCAACCAACCTTGGATAAGATGGCTTCGCGACTGCAACGTTGGAACCTACTAGCGACGCTCGCCTTTGGCTTGTCGACTCGGTTCTCTCTGATACTCATTTATACCTCATCTCCGTATTCAAGATGGACATTTGAGCAATCAAACAAGTCACAAGTCGAGGCACAATATCTTATGGAAATATAAGCATGATACTTCTGGAGGAATGACCTTAGTCAATTGGGAAATTGTCTGTTGTTCGAAGAATTTGGGGGGCCTTGGTGTCTTAGATCTTCGCCGTTTCGACAGAGTTCTTCGTCTCTGGTGGAAATGGTATGAGTGGATGAACATTGATCGCCCTTGGAAAGGTTCTTAGACTCCTTGTGATGCTAAGGATATCACTAAGTTCCGTGTTGTGATGTCCATTCACCTGGGAAATGGCTGCAAGACCTCCTTCTAGCATGATAGATGGCTCCAAGGCCAGGCTCCTGTCTCCATAGCTCCTGAACGGTTGCCTCTTTACACCAGCAAGAATTATTAGTACAATGGGCATTTCATAATCATTCGTGGATGCATGGACTACATCGCGTCTCCAACACCTCGCAACTACACCAATTCACCCATCTTTGGCTTTTGATTCAACAGGTTTGGTTGTAGCTAGATTATGAGGATACTATCATCTGGAATAGTTCTAACTCATGTGTTGCTCATTCGCATATTTGGCACAATTCATAGGCTCATTTTCCACATACAACTTCTCCAAGCTCTGGAAGGCTCAGGTTGAGGGCAAATGTCGTGTCTTCACTTGGTTTTTTATTCATGGTCGGATCTTCGTCAACGACAATCTCTCCATGAGGGGATTGACCAATAATCACTTGTGCAGCCTTTGCTACCAAGTTGAGGAAACCCCTCAACACCTTATCCTCAAATGCCCCTTTGCTAAGGAGGTGGCTACTGGTGGCGGATTGGGATGGCTTCTCGAAACTCATTGCTAATGCAGATATGGCCACCTCTATTTCGTCCTGGTGGAATGATTTTACCTGCCCCATGAACAACAAATGTATCTCTTCACCCATCTACACTTGATGGAACCTTTGGAAGAGCGGAATAGGTGGATGTTTGAGCATTCCCCGGGGTTTTGCATCAGATTAAGCAAGGTCTGCTTCTGCTTCAACCAACAACCTCTGCTCATTGTTTATCTGATTGTGAAAATGAGCCACCCCTGAGCCTTACTAATGTATCACTTTCTTCTTAGTGCAAGATGCGTTTTGGTGGCCATAGGCCTTAATCTGTAATCCTTCTATTACAAAATATTTTCTTCTTAATATATGCGCAATAAATGCTAGTTCCTCAAAAAAACATGGAACAATGTCATTGCTAGCTTCAACTAATGAAGGTCATACTAGTTTTCTCGGAAGTGCAAGGAAATGTACCTGAGAAACACCACCAAACCGATGTCACCATTTGCCGATGTGCCCTACTTCCAATGAAGAAGTGACTGATGCAAGTCAAATAACCATGCTATGACAACCGGTCATCCGCACAACCTTGATGTGGATTAAGACACATGACGGATATGCCCACATGGATGAGGTGTCGAGAAATGCTAAGAGACGCCTACAACCGAACACGAAGGCATCCACTACCACTGTCACCAAACTACCATCACAGATCCTACAAATAAATCAGTATAGGAGCCCACGTGCACGGCTAAAATCCCACTCAAAGGCCCATTCAACGTCCCCATGCCTTTTGTTATCAATATTTGCTTATGCGTGTTGACTAGAGAGGGCACACTTCCACGTAGTCGCCATCGTGCAGAACCTATCTTGGACACGGTTGATCTATGTGAGGGATCTGTATAAAATCCGGACTCGCCGACAATGTGTCAACTACTGAGTTTTCAAGCTCGCCCGTGGATCAACCGTAGATCGACCACGAACATCGATACAGTAGCCAATTGCAATTGGTAACCCAAATCGACAGTAGGAAATTTCTGGTCATCGGTGCGGCTCCAGCAGACCGGCTAACTATCATGTCAATGCATGAACATCTAGCCACTTAGCCTCACACCATTGCCACCGCTTGAATGAACCATAAATCAAACCACAGGATCAAAACCCCGCCGTCGTCGTGGACCACACAGGCTTTGCCCGACACTACATCTGCTCACTATGGGAAGGAAAAAAGAACAAAGCAGATGGAGCAGATAGAAGGTAGTGGATACCATCCATGTCATGTGAGGTTGATGACACATAGGCTATAGCAGGTTAAAAAATGAGAGCATCTATATAGTGTGTGCCTGAAAAATATATAACACGTAAAATCAATTCCCAATCTAAATCTCAACCGTCGGATCAAAATCTAATAGCCTATCATCCACTTCCTTTTTTTCACGAATACGCATGATAGTGTATCATTCCATTGATAGAGGGTAGAAGTTACAGGGTAGTGGCGGTCCTTGCGTCGTGTACGCTAGAAGACGCTAACAAGGATGCCAATGAGCAAAAACAGAAGGGTTGCTCGGCCCTGAGAGACAATAGGTTTAGATTATAGGGATTATGTTGCTAAGCCCTCGAGCACCCGCTTTAGCCTAGGTGCGAGCCTCCTCCTAGATAGTGTGGACCGGATGGGAATGGGATGGCGTGACTCCATTGAAGACACAACTGTTGCGGTGCTTCCATATGGCCCAAGCGATTAGGGCAGCTAGCATTCCGATCCCTTTGCATTGGCAAGGTGTAGAGCTCTCGACGACCAATGACCACCACTCAAAGACGCCAACGGTTCTGTCCAGTGGTCTAAAGGTGAGGCGGCACAAGTGAAGCGTGTCGTGCCAGATGATAAGAGAGAAAGCGCATCTGACGAGTAGGTGATGCATCGACTCCTCGTCTTGATCACATAGGATGCAGGCCGTAGGGTGTGGTAGCCCATGGTGGGCAAGGCGCGCATCGGTCCAGCATCTGTTTAGACCGGCGATCCAAAGGAAGATCTTAACGCCCATGGGAGCTCCGTTCTTCCAGGTAAGATGCCAGAATGGGGCTTGGATTGATCCCTGGAAGAGGGCCCGGTAGCACGATTTCGCAGTGTAGATCCCATTGTCGGTCCAACGCAAGCGAATGATGTCGGGGCGTGCTACAAGTGAGATGCCCTATAGACGACGCGAGATGTCCACATGTTCCAAGATCGCACCTAGACCTAGAACGCCCCTAACGTCTTGGATCCAAGCCTGTTGGGGGAATGTATCGCATGCATGTCGGTTGTTTCTTCTCCGACGCGGCACAAGGGCGATGAGGGCTGGCGCAAGCTCCAAGATGGATGCTCCATCGAGGCAAGGATCAATCCAAATTTTGCAGCACTTCCCATCCTCAAGAGACCAAGACGTGGAGGCACGGAAGATTTGTCGGACCTCAAGCTCTCACGGCAGGCGAAGATGACTCCAAGGGCGCTGCGGGTCGATGGCTCGCTGCAATAGCCAATGCACACGCAACACAATACCGGGTGCGGTGAAGGTCCCGGACGCCCATGCCGCCAAGCTCAAGCATTTGACATACACGATGTCAGTACACTAGACAATTCCCGGCCCGGGCCTTCTTTTGCCCACGAGGAAGTCGTGGATAAGTCGGATTGTTTGCCTAGGATGGGAGGACAATTCGCCATGGCCAACAACCGATGGACCGACATCGTGCTCAGTACGTGACGCACATGGGCCAGTCTCTCGCCTCTGCTGAGAAGGGATGCACCCCAGGAGGACCCTAAACCCTAATCCACTTCATTCGCCAACCAACCGGTAATGTTCTTCTTCCTCGTCATGCGGAGTCCTTTTGCTCCCTCCCTCACATACCACCGGGTGGCCGCCTGCCACCACCACCATCGACCAACAACGCTCTCATGACCGCCCTCCCATAGGCTCCCTCACCGTTCTGTTGTCGCCGCCCCGACCATCCCTCTCAACCTTCCCGGCTAATAGATATCTCCAGCGAGCCCTCGCCCCCAACCTCCTTCCTCGCCTCCGACTCGAAACGCCACAACCCGTCTCCAAGGGCTTGGTTCAACCCTAGCAGAGGCAACCTGATGAGCGGCGGAAATTCATATTTCTCCGAGCAGGGCACCAACTACCAACTCCACCCTCATTTTAGGTCTGAGTGGAAAATCCACCCACTAGCACTCCTTGTTTCTCTCTTACTAAAAATTCTGGGCGTGGCTATATGTCAGTCAGCTGAAAATAATAATAGAGTCAGTCAATTTTTAAAACCGTCGGATGAGATATCAGCGGCCCGTACTCTTTTTCAACCTCCCGCATATTTCCTTCCTCCTGCTGCCAGCTACCACCGGCCTAACCCCCGCCCCCACGGCCTCGCCGCCCCGCCCTCCCCTGAACC
>CBMN011743459.1:0-10897 GCA_000582825.1 Hordeum pubiflorum | reverse complement strand
GCCGCATGCACATGCAGAAAAAGAGAGGAGAGAGGAGAGAGAGATCCAATAGGCCCANNGTCAGCCATGCAAAAGAGTACCGCCGGCGTCCCCAGGCGACCCCCGGTGCCCTGGGTTCGGCCTGGGTCCGCCAGCGCTTATTTTGGCCTAAACCGGCGAAAAACAAGGTTTTGGGGATGCGACTGGGATATTTTTTAAGCACCAGCGATTAGAAACGGGCGTGGGAGGGCGTGTTGGGGGGCGCGGCTGGAGATGCTCTAAGGAGCGTGGCAATCAATAACGATCGAGATCGCAAGAGCACCACGGAGTGGGTTGCAACTGCAATGGATGGATCGATGCATGCCGCTAGCGCTAGCTTTTCAGCTCAAACATTGGCGTGTGAATGCCATGGCAGAAAAGGTGAAAGTTGAGAGGAGAGTAACAGTAACTCTGCATGCACGATCGAAAGGATCACTGGAATACTGGCGGCGACAGCGAGCTGGCTAGGCGCGCCGAATCATATCGATCGGCCGGGCGGCACGGGCGGCCGGCCGGCCACCGATCGGGCGCGGTGGTACGGGCGTGATGTAAGGCCTACGTTTCGTTTCCGATCGGCGATCGACGCGGTGGACAGGACGAGTGGAGCATCGAGATGGATCCAACGGGACGCGCGCGCGCTCGTGTGCGTGCCGTGGCAAGGCTGCAACGCCGCAGTGATCGATCGGGCAGAGGATATCGAAGGCAACCGAGAGCGCGGCACCGCCCCGGCCGGCCACCCACTGCGGATGCAGGGAGAGCAGAGTGCATGGGCATGCCAGTGACAGTCACATGCGCTGCTCTGTGCTCTCGATCATAACGTAAGTAGATGGCACTGATCGAGCCGATACATTCCGGTTATATATACATAGATCGTGCCTCAAGTCGCTGTTAATCTTAATCCCTGACGTCGATGCTAATTCTTAAGTATGGCCGTATGCATGGACTGTAGATGAATGCATGCATGTAATTAAGCACGTTAATTAGTGAACGCGACTCGCGAGAGCATGCAGGCATGCAACGTATTAACAGCGCTAGCGCCAATGTACCATTTGTATACACACACACACACTTGTCTTCATGCCATTAGACCAGATCATGAATGATCTTCATGTACTTATTTGCTACGTAGCCATGAGCAACTTTACAGAGCCGTATCATTTCGATCGGCCGCTAGCTTCATTGTACGTTCGTCGTCGTCACCAGATCGACCCATCGATCGACGATCATTCCGCCGGTTATTAGTCCACGAAGTCCATCGATGGCGTACGCACACTGCCGGCCGGCCAGCCAGCCAGCCAGTCCCTAGCTGCATGATTCCGTTCCGTGGACGCGCTCACACTGGCAGTAATACGCGCGCGCCTCGCTCGTGTTTGGTTGTTCGATTCAATCGATCGATCTGATCAAGCATGCACGCACCGTCCCAGCTGCATGCATGCAACGGTAGTACTGGTCGTTTTGTAATCGATCGACGATTCATCATCCACTTCCCGTGCATGCAGGCGCGTGTTCGTTGCCATGCTAGCTCGAGCTCGCTTTGCAGGCAACCATGGCGGCCGGCAGGCCGGGTGGCGCTCCGGCCATACCCATACATGAATCGAACGCGCGGGAGATAGCAATGATGGCGGCGAAGGATCGGCAGGCCATACACGCACGCGGAGATCGAGCTGAGTGAGAGACAGCAGGTAGCACAGGCCGGGAAGAGAAAGAATCGACGGATCGATCCTGGAAAGAGATGGAGAGAAAACAAGCTTGATGCTCACATCACATGCATACGCATGTATCAAAAGTGGTAAGAGTGTGCCACAAGTATCTTGGCTAGCTCTCTATCTGTAATGTCTATCTATCTATCCTGCGTCCGTCCGTCACCTTTTTCAGTAGCCGAAACGTGCTGCGCCGTCCCTTTCGCCTCACCAACCTCCATTCCTCCTTGGATCCACAGTCCCACAACACGTAGCCAGGAGCGTACGTATCAATAGCAACAGAGGTCTATTTTCCTTTGGTCGTTGTGTAGGTATATATCTGTTGCCGTACGTAAACCTCGATCGATCTCGATCTCCACTAGACAGAAGGCCAGGTACTATATGTTTTCCGTCGATCGATGCGTGTCTAACCGTCTATCAGCGTGCCGCCAAATGAATCCCTTGCAAAGCGCCGCCGCCGGTCACCATGCAAGTATGCAGACATCCTGCTCCTGTGTTCGAAAAAATCTTGATGAGTTGAAGCTCTAGTAGATCGGTACTACTCCCTCCATTCCATAATATAAGAGTGTTTTTTGCACTACACTCCCTCCGTTTCATAATATAAGAGCGTTTTTTGCACTAGTGTGTGGGATGGAGTAGTATTTTGAGCACGTTACATGTACAGTTGCACTTGATATGGCTTTGACGAGGAAAGGTAAAAGAGAGTCTTTCTCTCCAAGCAGCGGGCGAGCGAGCATAGTATAGTACAGTATAACATGGCATATCCTGTACCGCAGTGGTGGTAGTAGTACACTGCACTGTGGTGTTACTGTCAAGGTAGCTGTGCATGCATGCTATGCCATGCTATCCTTAGCCTTTTTGCCGCTTACGCCAAGCTAGCTCTTCAAGGAAGGATCGATCTCGATCGTCCCACACACAATACACATATCTTTCTTCACCAAACGATCGGGAAAAGGCAGCCAAGTGCGCGCGCGAAAGCAAGTGACATGCATAAGCTGTCAGTCCCCGGGACGGGCCGGCCTATCCGCGCCCGAAACCTGCACCTAGCATGGCACCCTCGCGCCGATCGTGTCCATTACCCCGAATAACCGTGCAGATATCTCGTAAGTGTTGTCGATGGCTGTGTGGATTTGAGACTTGAGAGTATATAAGCAAGGTAAGTTTGTGGTGGTGTGTGCGCTCGGGCGTGGGGCGGCAGGCTAAACTTGTGCGAGATAAGGAGGAGGAGGAGGAAGGGGAGAGCGGTGGTGGTGGGCGGCGGGGCCTACGGCGGACGGCCGGCCGGCCGGCCGGCGTCGCGCACACGCCGAACGGGGAAGGGGATAATGATACCGGCCGGGAGGGGAGGGTGGCTCATGATTGGGCGGGCGGTGACGTACTTGGGGGCTCCTTTCGGGCCGTCCGACCGGGCGAGATGTGCATGGCCATGGGCACGGGCGACGACCCATCCCCATCCGCACCGCACCGCCCCACTCATATTATGCTCCATTGGCACAATACTTACACTGCCCTTGTAGTAGTCGTAGTACCATCTTCTCATGTGTAACTTGCATAATTGCATGGCATTGCATGCATGTTTGGGTGCATGCACTTAATTCGTTGTGTTCCACGACTTACATGCTCGTTGGACTCCATCTCTGACTCCATCTCAAGTCTAAACGAACTTCCGTGAAAAACAAAAAGGCCGCTAGCTGACCGACAAACTTTACAAGTACGGTCAAGTTCACACAGAAATGCTTTTCAACCAAGCACGGTTAGTAGGTAGCCAATGATCGCAAGGAAACTAGTGAAGTCATTTTGATAGTGACGGTTAGCCTGTCTCTGCGGGCACTGCATGAGAGACACTCCAAAGGTAAGATTTCAGAGTTAACTAACACAAAGTTAACATTTTTTCCGGGATACGGCACGATCATGACCGCCATGGACCAGCCAATGAGAGCTAAGCAGAAAGATAAACCGTGATCGATCGAGCTCGTTTGTGTGGGAGATATACACGCATCGAGTGCCGTCGTCTCTGGAAATGCATGCCCATAATGCGTCGTGCCTTTCCCGTCTACCCCGGCCTTATCTTTCTGTCCATGCGTATCGATCTTTGCTGTGGCTGCCTTCGATCGAGTGCATATATGCAGCACTCATCGACCATCAACTTACGGCAGAAAGTAAAACATGCAGCGTCCCCATGTAATGCAATGCAACGCAAGGCCCGTCACATCGCATCAAAAGTACGCCTGCCTTTCGAAAGTTCGTTCTGCGCGTACTACGTCTTTTGACTTTTGCTGCCGAGGAGCTGCTCCACTGGGCCAGTTTCTAGAGGAGACGGATGTGTATATCTGCATCTTTCCACCGCGGAAAAAAGTCTGAAAACTTTTAAGTAGATGGGAGGTAGAAGCTACGAGAGAAGATGAAAGTCAAGTAAGAGCATCTACAACCAGACCCCTCATACCCGTCTCAAACGCTCGTGCAGGCCGTCGGGTTACTGATCGATCACAAAAAATCGACCCGACCGAGCCCCTCAAATGGGCCTTAAAAACGTCTGGACTGACCGGCACCCCTCATATCCAATCCAAATATGGGACGGACATGGGGGCGTCCGACCACGCCCGCCACGTGTGGCTGGCGATGAGGCCCCGCGAGGCCTTGCCCGAAAACCTGACGGTCCGACGGGCGCGTCGACCATCGCTGCAGTGTGAACGCCGTGTGGCGCCACTCCGGCTCACCGCCCGAGGCCATAGCCGGCTATTTAAGCCGGTCGGCGTCCCCCAGCCCTAGCACATCCACCTCTTCCCTCCCTCCGCCTCCACCCGAGCCCGTCCGCCTCCTCTCCCCCGCTCTCCCACACTCTTCGGCGTCAGTATGGTCTGCCATAGGATCACCACATAAGCTATGCTCATGCCGGAGCACCGGATGCAGATCGAGGCGGAGATCCAGGCTCGACGTGCCGCCCGCATTGCTACGGGTCTGCCTCCGGACTCGTCGGAGCCGGAGGAGGAGTTGTCGGAGGCGGTGGAGGAGGACGAGACGGAGCAGATCGAGGCGGACCAGGCGGCTCCGGGCTTGAACATGGCGGAGGCGGAAGCTGAGTTCGCCGTCACCCAAGCCAAGGAGATGGAGGAGCAGCAGGTTATCCTGAATTCCATCCGGGATAAGGCCGAGGTGGAGGCCAACCGTCGGCTCATCCGACAGAGGCAGGTGGAGGCCGACGCCCTTTTCGACGAGTGCGACGCGGAGATAGCGGCGAAGGAGGCTGCAACGGAGCAGCCAGAGGGGGACGGAGCTGCAGCTGCCACATATTTATCCGCCGGAGGGCACGGAGATCGTGGAAATCTTCGACGAGGAGTAGTTAGGTTTCTACGTAGTACGTAGGTTTAGGGTGCCTGGTCACTCCCCGCGGACGTAGTAGTGTTTATTTAAGGCGTACCTGGTCAGTCCCTGCGGACGCGTCCGGACGCGTCTACGGACGTTTGAGGAGTCATGTTTGCTATCCATGGTTATAGATGCTCTAACACGCACTGTTTATGTTTATCTGCATTCGATATGTATGTGTAGCCGAATAGCCAACTGTGTGTAGACTTTTCGTCTTCTGTTTCCCAATATCGATCTACACTTCAATGGCTTCGTGCACGCATGGCTGCAACTGCATGCAGCTCCGGTATACACATCAACATACTGATCATACACGCACAGTTGTGCCAATGACGAAAGGGCACATGCATGCACATGCATGTAGCAGCACAAGCTGTGCTTGCACCACATGTCTCCACCTCCATGGATCCTCTCTCGATCTGTGCGTGTTCGTGCTTGCTAGCTACTGCCATGCATGGTACATGTGCATTTTCTGCCAGAGCCCAGAGCCATCACCTACAACAAACTCTTCACAAGTGGAAATCCTCGTAGCCCAAAATGCCGTCGAGTACATGCACAGAGACATACGTACGCCTAGTGTACCGTCTACGTAAAGCCGGCCGCCCTTTTGCAATTTGCCTGTCAGCCGTGTACGTACGTGTCGAGTCCAGAGGGTGTCCGGCCGGCCATGAACGAAGAGTCGCACCGCACCGATCGTTTCAGCTGGTAGGGTCGGTTTTGGTGGTGCATGGCCGGCCCCAAGCAGCCAGCTCTGGTCGATCTGCACCCCCGTTTCTCCTCCCACGGACACGTACGTACACACACCAACATTTTTTTTTCTTTACATGCATTACATTGCACTACACTACTGCTAGCAATTCCTCGAGTTTCCGGATATATTTTTCTGGTGAACTGCAGTTTCGGCCTCAGGATATGTTACTTAAAGTACATGTATGTATGGGAAGCCATGGCTAGTAGTGCTAGGAGTACTAGCTAGAAGGATATTTTGAGCCAGTACTATAGTAGTTCTAGATGCATCATCGGAGCAGCATGATTTGTATATAGCTGGACGCCCGGCGATTGGCCGCCGCACGTTTGTAGTTTATACGTGTGTGTACGTACGGTCGAAGCGTAACGGGCTAACAAGCTTATCCTGTTATTTGTTAAGTGCACTTTTTGCTGGGTTGATAGATGCTGTTATGGTTAGGCTGCGTTGGAAGGGAAGGGCGACAGACCATCAGCCTTAACCGGCCGGCCAAGAACGGAACGGAACATGCATGCATCGCGTGCCGTCGCAGCTTTCCGATCCATCGGTCTGCATGCTGTTTCCCGCTCCTTCGATGGATCGATCCTAGCCATGCTATTGCTAGCTAGAAAGGTCTCAAGTGAGGAATTTTGACAGATGAAAAGGGCTTGGCTTTATGAAGAAAATACTATGTATGTGGTGAACGGCTGCTGCCTACGCGCGGTGGCAGTCACATGATGTATGGTGAACTGAATCGATCGAATTCATAGGCAACCTAAGAGATCGCCAGGTCAAGTGTATATTCAGGTTACATGGAGCAGTATATACTGGCGCCATTTTTGACAGTGTTAGATTAGCAACAAGAGACCACTATTTCTTCTGACACGGAAATGTCTGCCCCCCTTGCATCAACCAAGAAACACAAAAAGGCAGATGAAAAGTGGCATTACTTACTGGCCCCTGTCATGGTCTTCCCTCCTAATGCTGGCCAATGCAGGAACATGACGGGTCACCAGGGGCGGGGCACCACTGAATTAACAAGAGTTTAACCGGGGAGTGATCTTTTCAGAGAGCCCCTGACGTGTCGTCCGGGGAGCAAAAGCGGCGGCAGTCAGGTCAGGGAATGTCCCGTCTCATGTCGTGCGTGCTCGGTCCAGCCAGTGTGGTGTGGCCATCGGGATTAGCGCGCGTGCGATTGTTTTGAGGTTACATGATGATGATTAGCAGCGGCCAATGGCCTACTTAATTACTACTTTCTCTCCCCCGTTTGACCCCTCTTCCGCTCTCTATCTCTTGTCGTGAGGAAACAAAAAGGGCCATGTGTCATTGCAGGGCGAGTTATTATTGTCACCTCCGTCGCGAGGGCATGATGCAGACCCACCCAACCGAATTGCTTGCGCCCACGGTGGGGCCCTGTGTCCGTAATCCTTTTTCTTCCCGGGCTCACACCTATCCTTGTTAGGTTTTTTGAGGGTTTGGTTACAACAAGCAGATGGTCCAAGAACCAAAAGTGTATCATTGTTTTGTTCCGGCGTGTGTTAACTATCAATGCGAAGAATTGTTTGAATGGATACATATGCTGGACTCCAGTTCTCCTTGGGCCTGATCACTTGTCCATCAAGTGTAGTACGTTACTAGTTACAAATTTTTTTTTTTTGGAAAAAGCACTCGGATCTATTAATCAAACTAGCAGTACAAACAACCCAAGTTGTCAAAAAAAAAGCAGTACAAACAACCCTGAGAACAAGAGGTTGTGCTCTTAGGTAGTGAGTGAATTAATTTCTCCCTCCATCGTTAGGGTTTCTCTTTCCCTCTCGCGTGTGTGGTAACTAGGGCGCTCATCCCTCTCAGCTTCGCCAGCGAGACCGTTGATCCACCTCCCCTTTGCCTGCCGCTCAGCCTCGGTTGCTGAAAGGGAGATCCCGGTGCCTCGGCTCCGGCTAGTAGTTTATGTTAGGATTTTTTTCTCGGAGGGGCAGCACTTCGGCGGATGGTGACAGTTCATCTTCGAGCTGGTCTTTTGGGCTCCGATCTTCCTCGAGTTCGTCCATTGGGACAGAGTCGATGAAGTTCCGGCGTCGATTGTTGTCGTCTCCTTAGGGCGGTGAGGTTAGGGTCTCTCGTCGTGCATGCACGCCAGCAAGATTTTCTGTTAGGTACTTCACATCGATTCAAGGGTTCAATGGCGACGACTACGACTCTGGGGTGTTGGTCCTTAGTGGTATGTCTGTGCGTGCACGAAGACTTCCCAACTGTCATCACGCCTTTGGTTCTTGGTGCGACTGGTACTTTTTTGCATTTATCGGTCTAGTTGGAAAAAACAAAGTCAAGCCGGCTCCGGTAGGGCAGCGGCGACAACGTCGCGTTGGCGGCTCGTTCTCACTACGGTACTGGTCGTTCTGTGGTGTAAGGTCCTTGATGTTATTTTTATTATGATTGGGATGATTTGTACTTCTTACGAATCTTTATAATAGATCTGTGTCCTTTTCGCAAAAAAAGTAAGGCAACCAGTGTATACTAGTCATTAATGTGGGGAATGAAAATTATTTTATAAAACAATGGAAGATTTCATTAATTCGTCATGCATTGATATGATGCAAAAAAAAAAGAGTCCAACTTCCCGCCTATGACGAGAAACTTGTGAGTGAGGTGTTTTCCGTGCTCCTAGTCCAAGCCCGCTCCAATACTTGGTTGCATTCTCCAACTCCCGGATGATCTCTTTGGTATGGTCATGGATGGTTACAAAGCCTTGGTCTTCGGATGGCTAGTTCCGAAGTAGGCATCGGTCGACCTAATCGGTGCTGACATGATGATTGTTCACGGGGATGTCGATGAATTCGATGTCGACTTTTCATACTACGTCAAGCCCCAATTTACGATCATGTTCATGAGGGCACAAGTATTGAAAACATGGGTGATAGGCGACCCATTGATTGACATTGGTGAGATCGATAGACATGGGGCAGGATTTACCCAAGTTCATTCCACTGAGCCAGGCAAACAATTGTACTTCATGCACTTATGACATTATTATATTCTTTTATAGAACGCAATGGTGTTCAAGACTATTCTACCAAAGAGTTAGACCCATCTCATTGCTATGGTATATCATACTGCAGGCTGACAATCCCTAAAAAATAATCATCGGCGAGCAGGAAAAAAACAAGTGGTATTGATCACCAGTAACAGGTAGTGAGTTACTTATTTGTGGTGAGTCAACATAGGCTTGAAATATGCACACACAAAAATTAACGATGATGGCCCCAAATGAGGTGCATCAATGGTGATATGGCTAGTATGAAGGGTTGTACCACTAACAAACCAGATTCCAGTTCCACTAACAGGTCGGTGTTATAATCACCAATAATATTTTGCTATCACCTCATAGCCCAGAAACCCAACTAAAGCCCCAAGAATAAATCCAGAAACCTAACCCTACCCATTCCCTTCCCACCCCTACTAGGCGTCGGCTCCGCAATCCAAACTCTCCCGTCCTGCCAACTTTTCCCTCTTCCCAGTCACCTTCCTTCTCCCAAACATGTTCTTTCTTCCAAACTCTCCCTATAACATGTTCTTTCTTCCATGGGAGAGAGCAAACCCGTCTTTCCATCTCTCAGATCCTGCAACGGACACTTGATCCCGTCACTCCATCTTTGTCATCTCCCATACTCTCTCACCCCCTCTCTCTCCCTCCTTATCTCTCTCCCCCTCTCTCTCCATCTCTCTCTCTTCTCTCTCTCTCTCTTCCATAGTGGACAACGCTGCTAATGATCTGATGCTGCTAATGACGGTCTTCCATACGACCGCAAGCTCTCGTATGAGTAGTCGTATGGAGTGCCAACATCACCACATCGTCTATACAAGCAACTTTCGTGAAGGGACCAAGGGAAAAAGAGAACCCTAGCCGCCGCCACCACCACAACCGGAATAGAAGAAGAGGAGATCCGAAGAACATTTGGAGATCTTCTTAGTTTTGGTCCTTTCATCTCCATCATCGTCTCATCCTTCACTATTGTAAGAGGAATTCCAAGTTGTGAGAACAATTGTAACTTTATTTCAATCTCATCTAGAGATCAAACTATTTGGATCATCCATTTCATCTTATTATGGATCTTCACGATATTATCAATATGATTTTCATTGGGTTAACCTCTGGTGTGATTGGTTCCTCTCTTACTATGAATGATTAATCCCCCATAGGCGTGGGAGATGTAAGTGAGTGGTAAGATTCACTTGTGCCTAATCTATATGTCGTCATTTGGATTCGTACCACTACGATATGTCTAGTAAGTTGTTACACGGTGATGAACTCTATGCATGTTGTCCAATTTAAGAGCCCAGGCAACATGACCTCAGGACCTACACAGATAACATATATTGTTTAGGGAATCTGTGACCTCTAATGTGAGAGATGGAGATATCTATGAGGACCGAAGACAATATGAGATAACAGTGAATCACAAAACTTAATGCTTGGTTCCGGTGCCAGGACCTTAATTATGGAGACGACCACTAAAAGGTAACGCAAAACATGACCATAGAATGAAATGTAATCTCGCGAGGAGGAGTTTCATAACTTTAGGGTGAACCGCTTACAAAACACACATATCAAATACTATGAGTATGATACAAGTTAATTGGTATTACCGTCGCACTGGCACACTTTATATATATAGACACACACACACACACACACACACACACCATGAACCGAAATATCTACGCGCCTAATCTCTTCATTGCAGGAAACACAACACTAGTTCCATTTTTATTTATGTTATTTACTGTTATTAGTTATTACCAATATCACTATAAATATTTTATCCTTGTCAGTCTGGTTTATTCGTTTACTAGGACAGTAACAATATTTGCAGAAGGTCAAGCAGTTACTTCACACAAGAACTGTGGCACAACATATGTGTGTGATAGAAGCGCCAATATAAATACGCTCATCTGCTCTTCGTTGGGACGATAACTAATAGGGATACTTTCACGAAAGTGCTACACCATCCTGTTTGGTTGCACGTACCAACTATTTTCTCTCAGAGAATTCTCATTCTGTCAGATCTACCCCCTTTTTTGGGGGGGGGGG
>CBMN011743455.1:0-13635 GCA_000582825.1 Hordeum pubiflorum | reverse complement strand
TTGAAATGAAAAAGAATTAAATCGAATACACAAAACGAAAAGAAAAATAAACAATAAAACCTAAACCCATAAACCCCAAAGCCTTTAAATCTTTAGTCCCGGTTGGTGTNACCAACCGGGACTAAAGGTCTCTATCCCCCGAGCGCGCTGCCATCCCACGTGGCAGGGATTTAGTCCCGGATCGTAGACAATCGGGACTAAAGGCTTGTACCCTTTAGTCCCTATACATTAGTCCCGGTAATGGCCTGTTTTCTACTATAGCTCGCAACCCTAGCAGCGGCTGTGGATGGGGCTGAGAACGTATTGATCGATTGAATCGGGATCGCTGAACGTATTGTCGACGGGGCTTCGTCTAAACAAGGTCGCCCGAGATATAGTAACCGTAATAAAGTTGTGATATGAGAAATCTAAGGAGGACTTAGTTGCTGAAGAGGTCGGAGAGCGCAATCGTCATCGAGATAACTGAGAGTACATTTTGATCTCTGCCTTAAGCGACTAATATGGAGAACGGCTTGTCGCCACCACCAACGACAAAAGGAGTAGCGGACTAAGGAGAGGAAAAGTAGGAGGATGGGAGCTCCAAAGCTTTTTCCTCAAAGTGAATCCAGCTTGTAAGGGTCTGCTCGGGTCATGGTACTGCATGATAGTATCAAAAATTACATTCTACTAAAATAATTTTAGAAAAATAAAAAATAAACATTCAGGAAATTTTAATTTTATACGAATTTAAAAACATGTTCATATTTTTTACATTTTGAATTTTAAAAATGTTCATAAATTCAAAAATTAAAATATATATTCATGAATTCTAAAAAATGACCACGGGTTTTAAATTGTCCAGGAATTTTTTAAAAATTCTTGCAAACCTAAACATATTTGTAAATTTAAAAACTGATCACAACTATGAAAAAATTATCATGGGATTCCAAAAATGTTCACAAATTTAAAAAAGAATTTGTTTTAATTTTAAAAAGTTCAAAAGTTTAAATTACTTCTAAATTTGAAAAAATATTCATATATTAAAAATAAAATAAACCACATATAAAAACGAACAGGAAAATAAAACATGAAAAAGGTAGAGAAAAACGAAAAGAAAAGAATGAACGAACCTTCCCAGAAGGCTCACCATAGTATAAAAAGAAGAAATGGCTGGTCGGACTGCTGGTTCATCGCAGCTTACACTTAGATTCGTCACTGGAGAGACTGAGAACCAACTTTGTGTCCGTGGGTCTGTTGTGGATGCCGTCACAACTTTGTGACATATCATAGATGAGTCTTTATTATACTTCCTCTGTCTCATGATATATTTTTAACACTTTTATATTATGGGACGGCAGGAGTAGTAGATATATAATGTCACACGTGAGATCATGTTACTTTCGCATGCAGGAAGGAATCCCAGATCGATGATGTAGGCGTTGCCGCCTCCTAGCTCCTCTTCCCTAAAAGGCTTAGGGTTTCTCCCCCTCTCGTCGACGCCGCCGCTAGTCCGTCTCGTCTACCGTGGCCTTAGGACCATGGGGGTGCGGTGGATCCCGGCCCTTGCCGACGGAAGGAGTTCGTTTTTAGATGCTTTTTGGAGTTTTGTTAGGTTTTGAGTCCTGTTCAGGAAGGCGAAACGACGGCGTCTCCCTGAAGATGGAATAAGGTTCTTCTCGCCTAGCCCCTGTTTCGTTTGTGTGTCTAGCACCTTTGATGGGCGTGTGGAGTTTTGTCTCCAGTGGATCTGTCTTTTGGTGGATCTGCTCGGACCTGGTCGTCGTTCGCCTACGTTCGTGTGTCTTCAGATTGGATCCTTGTGATCTACGCTACTCTTCATCGGCATCGGTTGTTGTTCTGGTGGGCCGGTCCTTTGTGACCTTAGCACGACTACTTTTCGAATGTCTACTACAACAAGTTTTGCCCTCCGGCAAGGGAGGGGCGATGATGGTGGTGCGACTTCGGCTCGCTTCAGTGTTTGTATATGTCGCTAGGTAGTCTATGGATTTAGATGTAATTTTTATTATTTCTAGTATTTGTTGTACTGTCATGATTGAAAATGAATAGATCAAAAGTTTTTACGGAAAAAAAATACAAGATTGATGACGACGCAAACAAACAAGTGTCACGCAGTCCCTTGGTCACTCCCAACAGACACTTGACCTTGTCCTGACGTCCACGTCGCAGGCAGCATCGTTATCCTTGGGGTTTGGGATGTGCAGTTTGCCACGCAACTTCAAAAGTCCTTGCGTATATATACGTGCAACGGAAGGATGTTCTCATTTCGATCCTAGCACCATAAGCATATAAAAGCACTCGTAGCACCCTGAGTATTTTCGTTCATATTCTCGCCTGAATTTTGGAACATTATAATTCCGAATTTGTTTCGTCACTACATCGCCCCAAAGGTCAAACCAGAATACCCTTGCTGGCCCCGATTTTATTCATGGCGCGCTTATGTTGTTGTTCTTTTAAGGGTATGATGCTACATACTCCTTCCGTTCCTAAATATAAATCTTTTTAGAGATTTCACTAGGAAAATACATACGGAACAAAATGAGTGAATCTACACTCTAAAACATGTCTATATACATTTGTTTGTAGTCTTCTAGCGAAATCTCTAAAAAGACTTATATTTAGGAACGGGGGAGTATATTAAGTATAAATAGTATGGAAATTGCTAATGGACCTCGAGCTGTATGGAGCCCTAAATTTAAAATTTCAACAATTATTTTCTTAGGTTTCAAAAAATACTGGAAAACTACACGCATACATATGTATGTATACTACGTGTCTGAAAAGTTTTATGGTGATATACTTTCTTCTGAGCTACACAAAAATTACAAAATCACGTATTTTTAGCACATGTATACTCATTATGAAATTACCTGATTTTTTTACAGCGCACACCAAAACGTATTTCGTATGAAATTTTACACACAAAGTATACATCTATAAATACCTGTGTATATATTTTCAGACTTTTCTAAAACTTCAAAAGTTGATTTTGAAGAAATAATAATTTCAGACTACATGGAACCTGGAGCAACCCTTGCAAAAAAACGCATTTATAAACAAAAAAGATACGTTTGAATTATTAAAAGTAACAAAGTCTTCTACCTTCTACACCGACTGGCAGTGCGCCACGTGAACAAAGCTCGCTGACTTCTTTGAAGTTTCATCTTAACATAGCCAACTTGTTACAGTCGAAAAGTCGTATATGTAGATCAGAAGACAAGGCGTCAATGAAGCCATCATGTGAAAACACCTTGGTAAAAATCCATTCATGCCAAAAACCTTGACTTAGATCAGGACTCAAGCCGAACAAAATAGCGTTTTCTTCCTTTTCCCCCCGGCAGTCAAGGCAAACTCTCCCCTTTAGATTTCATCGATGCGCTCATGGATTCGCCTTCTCTCTATTTGCCGCTCCGATGACTGGTGGCGGGATGCGGGATGGGGGATCCCGATGCCTTCTAGTAATTTAGGTTAGAGTTTAACTCTTCGCAGGTGCGATGCTCGGGCGGATGACATTGCTTTTTCAAGTTTGTCTTTCGGGCTCTGATCATTCTCAACTTTGTCCATCTGGACATAATCGATGGAGATTTGACATAAATTCATGTTGTCTCTTTGCGGTGGATTTCTCGTCGTGCGTGTGCACGGCGGCGAGATTATGTGTGTGTTGCTTATCTATGTTCAACAGTGATGACTGCGGCTTCAGGGCGCTGGTCCTTAGGGGCACGTGTTATTGTCTGTCATCGACAAGGTCAGTCCTGATCCGTCAGGGAAGCGGCAACAACAACGTGTTGGCGACTCGTTTTGATCGTTCGTTGGTCTAAAGATTTCGATCTAATTTTTATTAGATTTGAGGATGAACTTTTTTAATACATCCGGATAAAAAGATCCATTCATGCGAAAAAATCCAATGCCTCCAAAACCCAACCTGTCCTCCCAATATCTGACAGAGTTGCGTTTAGAAACAGGAAGCGTTCACTGAGCATATATACACCACGCACGTCGCCATCGTGCTAAACAACAATCGGAATCCGGATGGCATCGCCATCTATAATCGCTGCAAATCTCGCACGCCACCTACCCATTTCTATACTCAGCTCCCACCCACAGTAACAGTACTCTGCGGTCGTCCATGGCATCCTCCACCGGCGACCCGCTTCTCCCGGGCGAGCCGCACCGGCGGCGGTTCCTGCCGCCGTCCATCCGGCTCAAGACGTCCGTCTGGTCGGAGCTGGGCGGCGCGGTGGGGGACCTGGGCACCTACATCCCCATCGTGCTGGCGCTGTCGCTGGCCTCCCACCTCGACCTCGGCACCACGCTCATCTTCACCGCGCTCTACAACTTCGCCAGCGGCGTGCTCTTCGGGATCCCCATGCCCGTCCAGCCCATGAAGTCCATCGCCGCCGTCGCGCTCTCCTCGGCGCACCTCACCGTCCCGCAGATCATGGGCGCGGGGATCGCCGTCGCCGCCATCCTCCTCTTCCTCGGCGCCACGGGGCTCATGACCTGCCTCTACCGCGTCCTGCCCCTCCCCGTCGTCCGCGGCGTGCAGCTCTCCCAGGGCCTCTCCTTCGCCTTCACCGCCGTCAAGTACATCCGCTACGACCAGGACTTCTCCCGCTCCTCCTCGGCCTCCACCTCCGTGGAGCGCCCCCTGCTGGGACTCGACGGGCTGCTGCTCGCGCTCGCCGCGCTGCTCTTCATCCTCCTCGCCACCGGCGCCGGGGACGACGACGACTCAGCCATCAACGACGGAGCCGACGGCGCCGCCCGGCGTCGCTCCTGCAGCCGCGTCCCGGCGGCGCTGATCGTGTTCGCGCTGGGGCTGGTGCTCTGCTTCGTGCGTGACCCCTCCATCTTCCGCGGCCTCCGCTTCGGGCCGGCGCCGCTGGGGCTGGTCAGGATAACATGGGACGACTTCAAGATCGGGTTCTGGCAGGCGGCCGTGCCGCAGCTCCCGCTCTCGGTGCTCAACTCGGTGATCGCCGTGTGCAAGCTGTCGTCGGACCTGTTCCCGGAGCGGGCGGAGCTCTCGCCGGCGCGGGTGTCCGTCAGCGTGGGGCTGATGAACCTGGTGGGGTGCTGGTTCGGCGCCATGCCGTGCTGCCACGGCGCGGGCGGGCTGGCGGGGCAGTACCGGTTCGGCGGCCGGAGCGGGGCGTCCGTGGTGTTCCTGGCCATGGGCAAGCTGGCGCTGGGGCTGGTGTTCGGCAACTCGTTCGTGACGATCCTGGGGGCGTTCCCCATCGGCATCCTGGGGGTGATGCTGCTCTTCTCGGGCGTGGAGCTGGCCATGGCGTCGCGCGACATGGGGAGCAAGGAGGAGTCGTTCGTGATGCTCGTCTGCGCCGGCGTGTCGCTCACCGGCTCCAGCGCCGCGCTGGGGTTCATCGCGGGCGTCGTGTTGCACCTGCTGCTGCGCCTCAGGGAGGTCGACTGCGGGGAGCTCGTCGGGCGGCTGAGGGCCGGGAGGCGACCGGCGGCGGACAAGGCTGGGGAGGACAGCGGTGGAGATGCTTGATGAGGCATCGCTGGTTGCTGTAAATTTACTGAACTGAATGCTTCGTGCGTTTGCATCTCAGTATTATAGGGATGATCCATTTATCTGTATAGGGATGATCCATTTTATCTGTATATGTAGGAAAAGATCACATCTGTACTGATTTCTATCAGGCAATATACCCTGCTGTGGTAGGAAAAATTGACTGCGCAAAGAGGTGACTGTCCTGATGACTACTCCTACTTTGGTAGAACAATGTTTCGAATGCTGCAGAGCAGAGGCTACTCCAATCAGTGGTCATACTCACAGACACATGGTGCATCTCTAACAGAATAGGAATAGATGATGCTGAGGGATCAGTGATGAGGCAGTTGGAGAAGGTTTGCACATCAGCATCATTCATCTACCATCCAACTACTGAGCAACCCAGTAATTAAGGACAAAACGTAATTCAGTAGAAATATTCACGACATCATGGTGCAACCAATCTGCCTTTACCTCATCCATTTGAGGCCAACACAACGGGCATATCCAGCACACTGCCTCAAATAATCTTTTCCTGATTTACAGTCTGCTTTCTACTTCATCAGCAGTCCAAGGTAGAAAAACTATAGTGTGATGCTTTAGTTTGTGCAATTGAATGCTGGATAAATTCCAGCATGTCCATACGATAATTATGATTCAGGGATAGGCTACGTGCATATAACAACACAAAATTACATCGCAGCATGTCTCTACGAAACTCGACCAGTCTCCTTGCATAACTACATGACCTCAAGAGAAAATACAAGTAATAAAATAATTAAAAGGAACACTAGAGCTACAAATTATGAAGTCCGCTGCTTATACAAAACATTACATATCCTAATATTGGCAAATCGGGCATATCTTCTGCTGGGCACCATGCATCATCCTTCGAACAACATCCATCACGTGGCCGTCTTCTTTGTTGGAAGCTAGATCCAGCATCTTGTTTCGTGGGCGTCCAAATGTTGTTTCTTCATCGGAAGGACAAAGGGCATCCCTACTTGAAACAAACAAAACCACCTAGTTTCTTCTACCTCCTCTTGACCGGAGTTCTAGATCTGGACCGCTTCTTCCTGCGATGATTAGAAATGGTTTAACAAATGGAGTGTGATTACAGTGCAGGTGCTGTAGCACACACAGGGCTCCAGATTAACACGGGTACGCATTCCTGAAAAGGTCTAGGATGAAGCATGGATGGAATGCCGACCCTGCAATTGCACTCCATGACAAAATACAATTCAGAAAGTTCTGGACTTGATAACCTCATGGAGGCTTGAATGCTTGTTCTTGTTCTAATTTCTCAAGTTACAATTCAAAGAAGCTCCAGGTGAAGTTATTTTCAAATTTCTCAAGTTGACACAACACAAGACACTATGGCAAACTACGCAAAGTTACGATCTAATCAAAGGTATCTTACCAAAATCCAAAACACAATTTTTCATGACACCTAAAGTTTCACCCTTTTTATCCTGAAAATCCTTAATATCTCCTCTTTTTTGGCCCTGTTGTACTAACCCATTTCCCAGAAATCAGCTACGACAAGTTTGAATAGATAACAACTTGAATCTATAAATTGCTGAAAATTCACACCAAAATATCACCTGGAACAATGTAATGACAAATAAAGAACCAATTAAGCGCTTACCTTTCAGCAGATGAATAAGGTGAATGCCTGCGGTGAGAATGCTTGCTAGGTGGAGACCGCGAAACTCGTCTAGAGATGAAACATGATACTAAATGGGTAAGTTTAAGGATAAGCGATATATGAACCTGACGTTTCTTCACTCAGGGGAGTCCTGCTCAGTGCTTATTCATATCAAATTGACAAAGAATAGAAGTAAACAGGTCCTACACTATTCAGTTTTGAGGCACTTGCTTACAAAGAGCATTATTATGAAGAGATGTGCTGCAACACAGTTCTACTAAACATAACATTAAAATCCCACTGATGTTTCAGAGCCACCTTATCATAAACGCCCTACCCCTTCATGGTGAGAAATGAAATTGGTGTCTATAGCATGATTCTGATCATTCATGATCAGCAAAACTACCAATGTCAACCTTACAGTAGTTATGTGAACATGTTGGAGCTACCTAGCAAAATTTTCCCATTATTAACATGTATGACAGGGAAGGGAGGAATATTGATATACCTGCTCCTAGATTTTGGAGGTGAGGGAGACATGCTGTTTTTACGAGAATGACTCTTTCTGCAGTAAAAATTGGAGTAATGGACTAATCAATACACAAGAGAAAGGACAAGTCATAAACTGAGACAGGCTAAACATCAAGATGTAAGATAATGTTAGCCAGACACACTACCTCCTTTTTGCATTATCCGAAGGCTCGTCGCTTGAAACACTCCCTCGAACACGTGAAGAACTCTCATTCCTAGTACGGCTTCTCCCACTTGGTGACCGTGACCTTCTACTGCTGTGGCTAGCTGAGCTCTTAGTAATTTGCCTTGATCTATCGTCATTCCCATCTTTTCCCATGTCTCTTCTATCAGCAGAATCCCTCTTTCTCTCTCTTGCATCCTTTGGAAGGTCCTTTCGATCTCTTTTGGCATCATCCCATTTATCCAATCCATGTTTTGCATACCTCACAGAATCCTTTTCCTCTTTGTAGGTACCTTTTTTATCAATATTTTCAGGCATGCTATGCTTGTCACCATCTCTAAACTTGTCAGTTCTAGAAGGCTCAGAGTCTTTTCCATTGACAACCTTCGCCTCTTTAGGATCTTTCTCGTGACTGTTCCTTTCGAAATGCCTATGAGTGCTCTCCACATTATTATTATTACTTTCAGTATGATGGCCGGAAGAGGTTTTTCCATTTTGGAAATCCACCTCTGAATGTCCATGTGCCTTCTCATTCGTTTTATGAATCACGCCAATTGGCTGAATAGAAGTTTTGGCTTCACCATTCTGTGTGTCATGAATACTTGGCTCTCGTTCAGATTCTGCAGTTGGCCTACTCTGAGATCTTTCATTACTGGATTTATGATCATCTCCTGATGAAACACTTTGGACTGAAACAATACTTCCATTACTATTATTGTGCAGTTCGCCATCAATGTTCTTCTCACCTACAATGTGATTATGTATCAAAGTTAATTATAAGATCTTCCTTTAGAAAATAAATTCTGGGAAACCGAGTCCTCTTTCTGTTTTTCAAGAACTTACTTTCTTTAGGATGAGCTGCACCAACTTTGATTTCAGATGATAAATTTGAAATTAAACTCTTACCATCACCGTCACCATCCTCATCCTCGTCATCTGAATCATAACTAGCAAGACCAAGAAGGGCACCTTTAGGAGAACTTAACCCAATACCATCAGAACGACCAGTAGAGCTAACATTGTTTGGCTTAGCAGGGACTACAACTTTAGCTGTGGTCTTGACTTTTGATTCTCCCAGACCAAGCTCCTTTGAGTTAGAGACACCAGTGGTCTCATTTGCTGCTACAGAGAGGCGATAATCAGCAATGTAAGTTAAATATTTACATTAAGTTCTAGTATAATTCACTCACGTTCAGCTGATGAATCATCTTCATTCATAACTATGGTTGCGATCTCGTTAAAAAGATCATCAGTAACCTGAAAATGAAAACGGTACAAAAGTAAGAAATGGCAGTCTTGCTGTATTTCTTAGAACAGAAGTACATGTTCTGCTAAACCTGGAAATGAAATAAGTAAATAACCTCCATGCAATGAACAAACCTTTAGAAGAACTTCTGTCAACACACGTTTAATTTCCTTGTTGATTGCGGCCGTCCGTGCAGCTTCGACTTCATCCTGTAAATGATTCAAGTCCAGTACATCGATTTGAATGAAGGTCATGTTAATATCCAAGTCAAATATCAACAGGAACAAACAGAATTAACTTTTTTTCAGTAACTAGCAGCCGAAGTTTCCACCGGATCCAAAAGAAGGGAACATGTGTACAGATGAAAAAAGACAATGCTCCGGAAAACTGATTATAGGAACTAGGAGATTTGCCAGTACAGTAATACAGTATGACAAGCTGTTCAAACAGTATGGGCCCAAGCCCATCTCTATATGTCTCTAAGGGCCCAAGCCCATGTGGAGGTGCTGACCTAGAAGAGGAGCACCCAGTCCACCCCGATTCCCCAAGCCGCCACACACACACGAGAGAGGAGCGACACACACACAAACAGAACTAGGTACGTCTCTCCCCTCGATTCAACACAAGCAAGCTCAAGTCTCAAGTGCTTTACTGACAAATCAAATCTGGAAAAGGTTGACACATAGCCGTGCCATTTCTCTCATCGTTATGAAATCACTGTTCTTCAGAAATTAGTATATAAAACATTAACTCCCTCCGATACAAATTAATTGTCGCAGCTTTAGTACAATTGTAATTGTACTAAAGCTGCGACAATTAATTTGGATCGGAGGGAGCACATACAAAAGTAGGTAAATTATTTAGTTTCTCAAAGCCGCTGACAGCCCAACCTTTCTATCATGATTTAATTAGTTCACTTTGATTTACAAAAAAGTTGTCCAGAAATCATTATGCATTTAAAGTCCTCCACTAACATGGACATGGTACTACTCGTACTGAATAAATCATTGGGGGCAGAATTTTTCATGCAAGTGAATCACATTAGGACAGATTAATAACATAATATGTACTGCACTAATGATTAAAAATAAAGAAGAGCACCTCATCAGCTTCATCAGCTACGATTGATTTTGCTGAACCAATGCTTCTACTATCAGTTTGGTCAGCTCTTTTTGGTGGTTCTGCAGCATCTTCAGACTCCATGGAATCATAATTTGTCGAATGCTGCACTGAAGCACTCACTGGAGTGGATTTTTTCTTTAGAAGCTCTTCTCGAAGCCAGTTAGGTACTGGAGGCTGGTACATAATCGAGCACAAGAATCAGTTAACGTTAAACGGTTATGATGATAAGCAAGTGAAATGAATGGAATCACAAAACCTACTTTCTTTGACCGTTCTGCAACATTGAAAAGAGCATTTGCGTCTGTAGGGAATGCTTCAGTTACACTACCAACACCAAATGCTGGAGGTGGAACATAGTTCGAACCAGAGAGTGCTCCAAAGAGTGGTCCAGCATGCAAAGAAGGATCCATCTGTAACAGAATAAAAATAAGTACCATTGTATCAATGTCGTAAGAAATTATAACAGAGTACTAAACCTGTGATGCTTGTGGTGGTACTGGAGCTGGATGAAAATATCCCACTGTAGCAGATGGGTCCCATGATTGAGTTGATGTTGGAACTGTGCCATGTTCAGACACTGCTGTTGGAGCACTAGATCTGATATTTATCGTCTCATGTACTGCCATGTCAGGAGCTTTTCTGTCATTGAACTCCAAGGGTTGGTCACTGGGATCAGCCATCATCCTATAAGACGGTACACCATGCCCAGGCACACCAGGAGGCCCGCGAGGAAATCCGTCTTGAACTGATGAGGCACTCAGAGATGGCTGAGCTTGTGGGCTTGGATATTGAAGCATACCATTCCCATTACCTGTTATTACATGGCATAGTCAAAATCTACCAGTATCAAACCCTGAGCAGAATACGTATCAGCATCAACCATATATATAGTTATATACAGTGACCCGCCTAGTAATTAAGGGTGAAAAACATGAGTGTTTGCAAGAGACACAAATATTCCACCTCTTCAAAGTGAAAAGTACAATGGATAAACTACATGCCACAGGAATTAAGAACAACCTACAAAAGCTACATATGTTACCATTTGTGTTGTAATTTTGGTAACACCAAAAACATGATGTAATCAGAATCATTGGTAAAGAAAATCACAAGCATTATAGTGCATGCAACCAATAATTTGGATCGGCATCTGCCTTTTTCTGCTCCATTTGAGGCCAACACAATAGTGACATCCAATGAATTGCCTCAAAATACAACAGGAATGATGTATAAACAGCTAAGGTAGCTACGATATCAGAAGATAGATGAAGTGATATACCCCCTCTGTTCTAAAATAAGTGAAGATTTAGACTTTTCAGTCTTTCTGCAATTGAGCTGGATACATATCCAGCAGGATACACCTAATTCTGACTCAGGCCACACAAGCAAATGAAATTGCCAAGCAAGGCATACCTTGAGCAGAAGAATAATTATAAGGTACCTCCTGCTCATAGGTGGATGGAAATGGACCAAAATTCTTCGGTGGTGGCACCATTGGACCTCTATCTGCAATATCATCTTCAGATCTGTTCTGAAACTTACATATCCATCTGTAACATATAATGAGCAAGAGTAACAAGACATGTTACCTTGCAAATAGTTTGTTTCCCTCTGTTGACCTGACATTTGAAACAGCAACTGGTCGCTACTTGATTGTGGAATTGGTGGGTGTAAAGGTTCTGTCGCCAGACCAGCTGGTTGCTGATACTGATCATTGTGGCCATAATGGTGAACTTCTGTTCTACTTGGAATGGCATGCTGCTGAATCTGGTGGTTCTCTGTAACAGATTTAGCAGAAGCCCATTCCTTTGCCTTTGTGGCCCAATCGTCCTCATTGGCAAGCCCTTCGAGTTTATTTGTTTTTAGAACATCGTCACAACAAACTAGCCATTTATTATTAGAAGTGATTTTTCTGCTCCAAGGAGCCATTTCTAAGTTGGATGCCGAAATAAAATTCCATCACAAGTCATTTAACTAACAAAGTAACTAGGCAATGCATTTGTTACATCACAAACCAAGAATCACGACACAACTTGGGAAGGACTGATTGTGTACTTAAGTATGAGTCAAAGATCAGAAGCAAGGGCTATTTAGGAAGGACATGCATTAACAGTAACAGGCAAAAGAAAAACAGTGTAACCAACCAATCAACCAACCCAAATAACAGTGACGCACAGGATAAATAATTGAATAAATGTAGTTTGAAACTTGAGTTGCGTGCACAGTTCGTAGTTATTTGACAAACATCCATACTCATAGGGTAAGTCTATTATTATTATTTTGACACAAACATTGCATTACAATACCCACATATCATAACGATGCTCCACATCAGTATCAACACAAGCTATGGAAGTCTAGTTTGGATTACCTCACTGTTTTCTTTGCCAGTAAAATTATTATATACATATAATAACAATAGGCTTGGATGGTATTGACAAACCTGGGTATCCATGATTTTGAGGCCATGAATGATTCGTCCATGCCTATAAAATAAGAAATGTCCAGTTGTCAAGTCAAAAACTTCATATCCAATGGAAGAACATAACAAATAATCAACTTGAAACCAACATGCCGCCATTTGTCCAGTTGTCAAGTCACAAAGCTTCAAATTCAATGGAAGAACATAACAAACAAATAAGCAACTGAAACAAGAAGCCACAGGTAAAATTGCGTCATTATGGCTTAGAACTTGAAACCATCAAAACATGCCGCCATTTGGAAGAACATTTGATGCTGAAGAAGCCTCGCTCAGAACCAGGATAACTAAATCATATATTTGCTGCCCAATTATACAGAGCGGAGGAGACAAAATGTTTAGCTATTTCACGAAGACTGGAAGACATGAACGATCCGGAGAAGAATTACAGAACGAAGGCCACAAGTTACACTGGTAGTGAAAGTTTTTGCCAAAACAGTTCCTCAACAATCGCCTATCAGCAAGACGACAACCAAGCTACCGTTTGCACAATGTCACAAAATCACCGCTTATTATACGACCCATCCTCATTCCACCATGATACCAACATCGGACTACACCAAGCACAAGCCTCGATAAATCAAGTGGAATCACAGAACCAATATATAAGTTTATAACATGCTTCACCTAAACCCTAGGACCAACAACGGGCCTACGCTCCAAATCCTAACACAAAATCAGCTACAGATGCTCCTTCCTAATGGTTTACCGGTCACCAATCTTCTGTCACAGAGACGGAAACCGGGTGACGCCGACATACCTGTCCCGGCGGCGGAGGCGGGTAGCTCTGCGGCGGGGGCTGGGCCGCAGCGTGGTGAGGAGGCCAGGGGTTCCCGGGCGCGGGGGGCGGCGGCTGCATCTGCTGCATCGGCGGGGGAGGGGGCTGGTACGCGTACTGCGGCGGCGGGGGGCGGTGCTGGTGCTGGAGGTC
>CBMN011743454.1:0-12586 GCA_000582825.1 Hordeum pubiflorum | reverse complement strand
ACAGATGCATCAGGTATGCATGACATGACTAACGTAGTGCTAACGTGTTTACAAAGAACACAGTAGAACACATGTACATCTGTCATTCAGTAGAGAACACAATGTTTACAAAGAAACATAAGGAAGTACTCTATTGCAAAGTTCAATTGAAAAAAAAAACAAGTTTTATGACTCAAGCTATCTAGGCATCTAGCTCAGCTTGGACATTAATAAAACTGCTTCCTTCATAGAAAAAAAAGCCACCAAGTTCATGGTCAGAGTCTAGGACACAAATGTACATGTGGAACTAAAAGTTACCTGTAACAGAAACAGGTCACGGTGCAGGAGTGCGTCTTGATAATTACTGGCATTTCCTAATTTTATAACCTCGAGGAACTGACAAGGGAAATTACACAGGGAACGCATTAGGCAAACGAGCTTTATTAGATTGGACAGGATTATTGCAGTTCACAGTAGAATAGGAGCTTACTTCTTCAGGGTCAAACGTGTGGGCTAAAGGAAGTATAACCTGACCACTAAATCCTCCAAGACGAGACATAGGCAAATTGCAGAAATTAGGTTTCATTGCAGAGGCAAAGAATGCATCTAAATTACTGTCAGCCCACTGTGACCGCTGTTCTCGCATAAACCGCAGGAGTGCTGGCGGAGAAACATCCTAACAAACAGAAGTAGAATTAATGAAAGAAACTGGAATATGGTTACAGCACAAAAATAATAAGAAAAAAAATTAACTGAAGGTGAAACTAACCTGCAGCAGCATCGATGCTTTTGCACAGAGAACACTGGTACTGACTATAGGCAATCCATTATTGAAAGTTGAATTGCAATTGATCACTTTACTAGGGGATGAGTTAACTGAGATACAAACATCGTCCACTCCATCGTTTTCAATCACAGACCATCCATCATCAGCAAGCCCATTCAGAGCTTCATTGAAACCTCTGAAAAAGTGAAAAAGAAGTACAACTGTTACCAAAGAAGATTCATGACAATAACCATCAGAAATCTGCTGTGCTGTTCAAGAATCCGACCTGGTGAGCTTTTGGCTCAGAGCCCGTAAAGCAGCAGGCTGCCGTCCCCACCCAGTTATTACAGAATGGGTATCTTCATGAGCAACCTGCCTAAGATAGCGCAAAGCCTGGATTTGTAAATAACAATAATCAGTCCACATAATTTGATGTGCTATGTAAAAGACCAACAATAAAGATTGAAGCTCATGGTGCTGTACCGGCATTGACATCTTCTGAGCAACCATTGCAGATGATTCATACAGTGGGCGCACAACTTCAGGCACACTCCAAGGCTGATAAAACATAAGCAGCTTGAATTTATACAGTAGATGAACTTAAATATCGGGAGAAACTGCTATTTGTTTTCTGAATCCCGTTACCTCCAAGTCCATATGATCGACGATGTGTATAATACTGCCTCCACCATCGCTAGGCCGAATCAAGAACCCACTAGGAAGCATCTCGCCCCTGATAAAAGGCTGGACAAGAGGCATGCTTGGGCCGCCCTGCTTGCTACTGAGTGATCTTTCACATACCTTTAGACCGAGCAAAGTCAAGTAGTTGGCAGATTGATACATGAACATGTACATACTAATCACATATGTATGTTTGCTGCTCATCAGAAACTCACCACTAAACTTCCATCATCAAGAATGGAGGTGTACCGCAGCAGCCAGAAGTCGCGAGCTGGTGCCAGTGTCGTGGGTCTGAAGAAGGCAGAAAAGAATTGAAGAACATGGTATCTAAGAAGGTTATTCCGTTTCAGTTAATCAATTGTACAGAAGAAGCAATTCATTTCAAACCTGCATGTAGAGAAGCTCAATCGTGCCACTGTTACCGGCAGGAAGAACATTCACCACCTCCATGGATCGGCAATCGCGTAGCCACAACGGCCGATCCTTGAGGATTTCAGCAACCTGGACAGACACCACTCAACAGTCAACACTCATCAGTTATGGATACTACTAGCTCAGCCACAAGGGTATATATGCAGGGAAGTGAAGCAAAGAAAGCTTACTTTCGCAGGCTCCATGCCCACGAGGCCGCAAGCTCGCGCAGCGACACCTGCGCAACCATCATGCGAGATGGCAATGATTCCAATGGAATCCGGACCAGGCTGCAGGTGACGACCACGGCAAGAAAGATTGATCAGCAAGGTGTGCCTTGTGCAAGAAATCTAGCTCAATAATTCAGAGGAAGAAGAAACGTGGAGATAATTCAGAGAGGTGAGCGACCTTCATCCCAGGCATCTGGACCCACTCGACGGCAGTCCCAGTGGCCTTGGACAGAAACTCCGTCAATGTCTCCTCCGCTATGGACATCAACCTGCAGAGACGAGGAGACATCCATGTCGCATACACAGGTTGCTAGGTAAGGTAGGGCCGGCCAAAGCACGGTGAAAAAGCAAAAGTAGCAGGGGCAGGCATGGAAGACCAGATATGATGAGCCAAGAAAGAATCGCGTACCCAGCAGGGCTTGCGTCGCGCGGCTGTGCTTGTGGCGGCGGGTTCTGCTGGCCACCACCGCTGGTGACGACCGACTCGCAGCTGGTGTCCGTCGTCGCCAGACCCGCCTGCAACGACGTTCGCCGACGTACGGCAGAAGAATTAGGAAGGATCGGATGAAAAAGAAGAGAAGGTGAGGGAGGACGAACAAGAGTTAGGAGAGATGGAGGCGTACGCTGTGCGTCTGCTGGCGGTAGTAGCCGTTCTCGTAGACGAGCTGCGAGACCTGCTTCTGCAGACGGTCGTTCTCCTCCATGAGCAGCTTGTTCATGGCTGTCAGCTTCCGGTTCAGCGCCTGCAGCCGCGACGATTCCTTGCGCTGCTTCTCCCGGCACCTGCGTCGTCGGTCGTCGTGTACGCAGCTAGCACGGATCAAGAACTGGCTACTACGACGACATATACGAACCGCGCTCTGATCAATAATTACGCACGCACGCACCTGCGGTTCTGGAACCAGACTTTGATCTGCTTGGGGTCGACGTTGGCGAGGACGGGGCAGTCGCGGACGAGCTGCTGCCGGCGCAGCGAGCTGGGCTTGGGGCACTCGTAGTAGAGGCGCTCCAGCGCCTCCACCTGCTCCGGCGTGTACCGCACGTACTTGCTGGCGTCCATGGCCGCCGCGGCCTCCTTCGCCGTCACCATCCCTATTCTTCCCTCCACGTTCGGTCCCGGCCCGCCGGCCGCCGCAATGCCACAACTAACCAACAACCAAGAACTCAGCTACCTCGAGCTCTATCTGGCGGGCGGTAGTAGTAGTAGCCTATAGCCAGCAGCAGGTAATAGCAGTAGCAGAACTGGTGCTCATCAGGGATCGATCAGGTGGTCAGCTCTATCAGTAGTAGCCTACCACGCACCTAGCTGAGAGAGACTGAGAGCTTAGCTGGTCTGGTCGTGTGGCATGCAAGCATTGGCGATGGGTGGTCGTCGACGTGGTGTGGTGGTCAAGTGAGGTGTGAGGGGGGAGCTAGGGGACGGGTGGGGCGCATGTGCATGGGGTCATGGACGCAGGGGGCGAGAGGCCATGGCCGGAGCACCGGTGCCGCTTTCCTCTAACGCCCGGACATCGGCAAGCACGAGGAGGATTATTAGTGTGCTATACTATAGCTTTTGGAACCGGGCCGGACGGAAGATCAATGGGAGGGGTGGTTCTTGCTTGGCAGGCAGGCAGTGCACGAGCTGCTGCTTCTCCTAAACTTTAAACGAGCTGAGCCGCGAATCGGGCGTGGAGCCCCCGCTGCCCCCCTTCCGCTCATAATTCCCCGGAAAACGATGGTTCCGTGCTGCCTCCTGCAACTTGAGTCCTGCCATCTGTCATCGTGTGGGATTGAAGGCAAAAAAATATATTATCTCTATGGTACTAGTAGTAATATTCGCCGAAAGCAACGACGATGGAATGTTAATGCTTACCTACATTCCAATCCCCTTTTGCTTGCGTCCTTGATTATTATAAACATTTGGAATTTCACCTCCCGAAAAAGGTTTAGGAGCATATATTTGGTTTTTTTTACATATGTGGCGAGCGTTTCACACCCAAGTCTCGCCTGCAAACAGGCAAGAGTCAGCTAGCGGTGTTTAATCTTGACACTGGACAGTACAAAAAAAGCACTGGACACTGCTAGTCTGTTACCGAAGCCAAATGTCAGAATTTGCATTATTGGCTACCTATATGCAGCAGTGGGTTCATGACGGACGGATTAGCGAAACAGCGAGCTGCTGGTTTTCCCACAAATAATTGAGGGCTTTCTGCACACGCTTTAGACGAGATTCCGAAGCTTTTCTTTTCTTTTCCATTTCTCTGTTTTTCTATCGGTAGAATACAACCTGCATCTTTTCCTTTCCCCCGTCACGCCGATAGTCATAGAGAGAGAAGCAAGGGAACAGAAAATAAAAATTGGGCAGCACAGCAGCAGTGCTTAAAGGAATCTCTTTCCCTTTTTCTTTTAAGCTCTCCTTTTAATATTTTTACTTGCCAGCACTGTACTCCAGACATTCCCCCCTGACCCAGGGCGTGAACTCTCGATCCTCTAAAGATATCCTTCAGTTCCCCCATAGAATTTCGCGATTTCGACCATATCATATTGCTCCTTGCACGAGCCGGCCCCCCGAATTGATGATCCATGTCCTCTAGCTACCGCAACTAAATAAAAATTCTATTCCATCTATCTATATATATATATATACACAAAAAAAATAAAGATATACTCCAGTATATTCTCTACTAGCATCTTCTTGCATGAATGAAATAAAATAAACCTGTCACTCGTGAGACCTGGGGAAGACCGGAGTACAACACCACTGCTATACCAGTATTTGGAAACCGTACGTAGCGAGAGCAGCAAGACTGGTCGGGAGACCTGGGGAAGAAGACCGGAGGATGTTCCTCGAGATTGGAGCCCGCTGCAGGGCAGGCAAGGCAGCAGCGCCTTGGATTTTCGAAAGGGACGAAGGGGAGGCAGGTTTTTTTATCGGCACTTGCAGCCCGTTTAAAGGCGGCGAACTGCATCCTGCACACCAAACCGACCACCCACCATGCTCAATTGCTCATCCTCGGTTGTAATAAGGAAATAAAAAAAAAAACCTCACATCACAGGCTTCCCATTCCCTCTCCGAGCTTTCTTTCCTACTGACACACGAACTGCTCGGCTTGGTAAAACCGTTTAGACTCACTTTCACCGTTTCACCTGGCTACCCCATGCATGGAGCACGGGCACGGCGCTGTGCTGACTCGTGAGCCTGCATTATCAGGAGATTTCAAGGACCTCAAATTACCAATCAACCCAAGTGTCCTAAAGCTCCTAGTCTTAGCCACTGTACTGTATTATCAGGTGATTTCAAGGAGTGTAGGCAGCCGGTCCTCGAGACATTTTCTAAACGGACGCGATGTTTCCGCTGGTGGCGCACGTGTGATATTTCGCACTACAGAAGCAGGGCCCTACCCCCAACACGGACGCGTGAATATGCAAACGAATTTCATCATGAGGATGCGATCATTTTCTTTCTGAACCGCATGATTCAGTGCGTGTTTCGGCGGTTAGTTCCTGGCCCCTCTCCAATACTTGGGAACAGCTGAGCTTACCCCTCTCTCTCTTTTTACGAAACTTAGATTAGCTTTGTTGTGGCAGACACTTAGCTTTAGTTATGTATTTTTTTTCTAATTCATAAATCTGATTCTAAGGAATCGCTTGGCACATCATTGTCTTTCGAAGAGGTTTTTAAAATTTGTTTCATGCCAAATTAAGGGATTCAACCGTGTATTCCTTAGCCGAAAACAAAAGCCTAGAGCTGCTAATGATCATCTTTCTATAGCTAATTAGATGCCCCAATGGAGCATCAATGTTAATTTTTACAAGACACACTAGAAAAAGATTAATACTAAAAACCTACAAAAACATAACGATCTGTTTATCCATCCATAACCTCCAACAACACAAGTCATATAATCTATTCTTGAAATACCATAAATTTGTATATCAATTAGCCGCATACGCCACAATGGAAGATGATTTAAAGTGCTACATGCGTTCCGAATTAAAGTCATTTAGCTTTGTCCTATGTCAAACTTCTCTATTTTTGACCAAATTTATTGAGAAATGAGCAAATATCTACACCACCAAACTCTTTCATTAGATACAAGTAGTAATACATATTGGTTGTGCATCCTAAATGTTACCACCTATATGATAAAAAGAATCCAATCTTAATTTTATCCTAAGTCAAATCTTTTTAAAGTTTGACCAAATTTACATAAAAAATAGCACACCTTATGGTGCCAAATAAGTATAATTCACCTCATCATGAAACATATTTTCATAGATATTGTGATATTTATAGGTACTGAATTTATCCATGAAGCAGTATTTATATTTACTAAGATTCTGCTCCTGCTGCTCCTGCTCGCCATGGACTAGTTCTAAAGAGAAACGGGTGTTCAAGATTCTAAGGGCTAAATTTAATGCCCAGACCCATATAAACAGGGTGAATATTCCTTAAATTGCCGCCCTCCTTTTTGTGAGCTTCAATTAAGCAGAAAAAATATACAATTCTTTCACAACAATAAGTGACCCTAATGATTATAGTCGTCTCCAGAATTCTCGACCAAAAAAGCACTAGACATTTCTGTTTGAATCTAACAGAAAACGAATTGACAGTCATTTATTATTTTCCACCTGAGCAAGTATACTCTACTTCACAATGATGAGGTATTGAAGTACTAGAAATACGGATACAGCGTACCCTACATGGTCGGCCCAGCCTGGACCCTGGAAGCAGGAATTCAGGAAAGTTGCAGGCTATCAGCTTGACAGCTGCAAGCCAACCCACTATTCAATACTGGTCCACATGGCATTTGCCAAGACCACGCTTTCCCTCATATCAAAACTCAAAAAGAGACCCCCCATGTTTTTCTTTTCTGTGACGAGAGTTGAGAGGGGAGATACTCTATGCTTTGCAAACATAAGAAAATGGAAAAGCTGGGCAAAGCTAAAAAGCTAGGGCTTGTCCTATCCCACTACCAACCACTTACCTGGGTCTGACGTGTCATGGCCTGGATATGCACACCTTTTGTGTTATTCTAAACCAATAGTCTATCCAACCCATGAACCCAACCCCCAATTTGGCCTCCCCAGATTTGCTATACCATTCCATGGTGACCTTATCAATGGGCCCCCACCTGTTGAACACCCAACCAACTCAGCTTTTGCACAGTATTATTCTAAGTTCCCAAATTCCAACACACCACCAGTCTCACCTTTTACTGGGCAATCAGGCATTCAGGCTTTCTTAATAATACCACCAAAATCAGACTTTTCCTCCACTTGATAATGGTGGCGGCCAAATCAAGTACTTTGGGTTTTTAATTAGGATTATCAGAGAGCACTGCGCATATTTAAGGCATAAATCGGCAAGGAAAAGCATCAGGCATGGAAGATAATGAAATGGAATGGAGGAAGCCAGGAAGACCTACCATGCAGGCCACTAACACTCAGAAAGGAGGTGAGCCGAACAAATTCCGGGACACCCCTGCTCGGTGGAAATGAGTGGTGTCTGAATTAACTGCTGCTGCAGTGACAAAACATAGGCGGCAAATCATTACAGAAAATCTCTGCAGCGTAGCGAAATTCCATAATTCAATAATTGACAGATGGTAAGACACAAATCATGCTTTTCCACCACAAAGCATACTGGCCTTAATTAGAAGGGTATAAGCAAACCCATCGAATAATACAAGCATCAAGATACCCTCTGAAGTGATTGCTGCCACACACATGTCTGGTTCAGCGACATAAAAGGAAACGTCCCCATCCTTTTAAGACATCTGGGATAAATCATGGGTCCTGTGGCAGGATGTATTTGATTAACAGGTGTTCCGTAGATGGTGAAGTGAAAAAGACAGTGAAAGTCATGTCCATTTGACTTACAGGTAGATAGGTATTCAATCAATAGTCTGTCAAGATCAAAATGCTGGCAAAGAAGTTTCTGCAAGAAATACACACGCACGGTATCAACCACTGTATCAACCATCTTGTGCAAAAAGTGATACCACAAAGAAGGAACATGTCAGCAGTGCTTGATATAACCAAGTTTCGTACTGGGCCATTGAGAATGACTTGATAGCTAATTGAAGTTTCATGAGTCCTATCATTGGCATGTCAATAAGTTGATCACCTCGGTGCTTTGATTGATGTACAAAGCCAGATAACCAACCCAGATGTTCTATGGAAACTAAAATGAAAGTGAACTCGAGTGTCAAACTGTATTTCACGTTGTCTTCTTACACACCACACCACTCTTTAGGTTATTAGGTAGGCCATATTTCATTACTTTACTTTTCACCCATTGCTTTTGTGTTTCGTTTAGCCCACCATCTAAACTATCTTATCTCAGGGCTACTTTTCCATTACAGGATCATGGTTATCTGCTATCCACCAATTAGAATAAGCAACCACATCAATAGTACACTGCCAAAAAATGGATGAGCTCTTCAAAGAACATACATGAAAAATAATATATTTACAGTTATGCATATAGTTGCATAAACTGTTGAGTAGCATAACATCTCTTACTAAAGGGCATGTCGATCCAAATGACAGAATTCAAAAGCTATGTAAAATTATGTAGGTTGATCCATAAAGAAGGGAAATATGGAAAATTTATCCGAGCCATAAGAATAAGAAGTGACGAAAATAACCTTAGTAACTTTTGGCACAAATATTTTTGATTCACTAGTGATTTCTGGGAACCGAGCAACTTCAGTCGCCTTGTCAAACAATATATAAGTGGGAAGATGATCTGTTCAATGAATCCCAACAGACAGAAAAGGAGTAAGAAAGTGCTCTGGGCAATGAAGTGAAGACTGAAGAGTTAATAGAACAAATATGACCAAAATGCATGTACTTCAACTCTAAAATCCAAACAGATAACAGTAAACAACAAAGCTGACAAATGAGCCAAAAAAATTTACCCCACATGGATATCCCAAACTTTGCTGCTGCATTTGGGAAATGCCCAAGGTCAATTATTCCAAAGGAGATATTCTTGTTGGAGTACCTGCATTAAAAAAATTGTAAAAATTGCAATCGACAGGAAAATATGAGCTATGCTATGTTCAGAACAAACAGAGGTTACTCAATAGTTTCTTAAACTAATTTATAGATATTGACTGGAAAGCATATATCAGTAAATAATGTATTTAAAGAGCAACTAAAGGTTAGTGGCATGGAACTGCAAGTAAGAAAGGGCGACTTGGATAATTTGATGCTCCCAACTCAGTCTCAAATTCTTATCACACAAAGAGGTTTGTCGTAGGATCTTAGGGCATGTTTGGTTTGAACACATGTTGATAAAAATGACAAAAACATATATCAGTAAAATAGTGTATATCAAGGAGCAAATAATGGTTAGTGGCATCTGACTACAAGAAAGAATGACAAATAGTACTTAATGCTTCCAGTCGACACCACTCAAGCTCTCATCCCACCACAGGAGATTTTGTTTTAGGATCTAAATACTACCATACAGGCTAGAACAATGGAAAAATCTACAAGGGAGTAAAGAATAAGAAAAGTCATTGAATATTTACGTATTAGAGAGTTCAGGCAGAACACTGCTTGACTGTATACATTTTGCTGAAAATGAAGTTCGGAATTCAACCTGTGCACATCAAAACAGAAATATCAAGTCATCAAACAACTAAGATTAAAACCACAACCCTAACTTTATGAGCTACATCTTGAGATAGTTCTTAAAAGGGGAATTCCTAGAAATTCCAGGGGTAATCAAAAGTAAATGAGAAGACTCCACAGTCCACACTGCTTATTTTGATCAGGCCATAAGAGTTTAAGATGATCATACATCAATAGTACAGCTGTCAAAGTAAACATACTATATTTATAACCATAGGCACTAAAGTTATATAACAACTGTAGTTCAAAATTTAGTTGCGCATTTGCACAAGAAATTCAACTGTTTTGTCATCAAACTATATGCAATTTCTTGAGCAAGTCTACAGGCTACATTTGTAAGATGAGGGTGAACAAATTTGTACTCCCATGTTAGAAAAGGTAGGCTGTTTTATTTTTGTGCCAAATTAATCTTCTATAACCTTGACCAAGTTTGTAGAAAAATGAACCAACATCTACAACATCAAATTTGTTTCACTAAATCCACCAGGAAATATGTGTTGAACTCTTGATAGTGCATCTATTTGGTATAGTAGTCTTGTTAATATGTATTTTCTATAAACTAGGTCAAAATTAGAGAAGATGAATGGATGGAGTAATAGCAATTGTAGGTGCCTATAGGCTACAAGCCTTGAACAAATAACAAAGCAGGAATGGGTTTGCAGGTGAATGAAGACAGTGATATTAGATAAGAACGTATAAATAAATTACCAGCCAAAATCGTGATGTCGGCTCTTCAGTTAGCAGACTTTCAAGTTGCAATGGGGTCAAGTGATTTGAGTGGCCTATGCAACAAACAAATCAGTGCAATTAAGAGAAAAGAAAATCAATGTTTGAAATTGGTGTAAAAAATGAAGGATGAATACAAATACTTCAGAACTAGGTAAAAACACGGCTTTGTTTAACAGATGATAGAGAGATTCTTTTCACTTTCATATTACTATATAATATTGCAGAGATAATAATAATTTAGAATAGATATGTCATTGTCATATGATATTAGAGAAAATATTCAATACTATTGCATTTTAGGTTTTAATGTATACATAAGCAATAACATAGGAAAAAGGTTAAAAAAACTAATCCTCATGCAAAATTAAATGAAAACACATACTGAAACAAAATTTCAAAGCCTTAGTATGCATGTTGTCGCTCTATTCAGCTACGAACGTTTTTTACAGTACCAAGGTTTGTAGTATTGGTAACCCCAGTTTAAATCTATTTATTTCAGAACAATCTAGTCAAGGGACTTCACATTTAAAATTGGTAGATCTAGTTCTGAATAGATCCACCTCATCAATTTCACCCAAAGTTAGAACTACCACGGTCCAAAGTCCAGTCCCCCCTCAATCTAGGACAGTGTACATAGTGTTCCATTCAGTAAAGAGCCAGTCACCAACAATGCTTGCATTAGGCCAATTACATAGCCAGTTCAGGATTCGAAAACCCTGCCTAGTACATGAGGTGGTCTGAGAAAATTGATTGCCTAATGCCTGATTTGCAATCTTTACCATATGTAACTCTTTTGTACTGGTACCAAAGCTTTTAGTTGCAGATGATTTCAACATCATAGGACGCGTGAGCACATTTGTCCACTTGGGTGCAAAACAAGGAAATAATCATAGAAATATAAATTAAAAGCATAGCATCCAACACTTAAGAATACAGTTCTCGTTTGTCAGAATCTCAGAGAGTTGATGCAAACATTCTATTGATACAAGACCTAATAGCCATGATATGTATAGTATACTCCGTAATTGTTGCCCAATATGAGCGTATAAAACATACCTAGGCTGTCATATGGTGGCTGTTGAGCTACAGCATATATAACTGCAGAAGGAAAGAAAATAAGAACAAGTTATGACAAGTCCAAAATATATAAACATTCGAAAAGGGAGAATAAGTGATGCTGTTGGGAAGTTGGGATTAGCATCATCAGGGCCGAGGCGGCATAATCCCAGGCCCCGTACAAAATTCTATAGTGGGGCCTATGTCACTAGAACTATTTGTTAAATACATAAGTACAGAACAATTGATTTACATACATACAAGAGATGAATAGAACAAAAATATCAAACTAATGAACTTCATACAAAGAAGTATTAATAAGAATAATAGAAGTGTATAATTAATTAAAAATATTATCTTATGTTTTGTGTCTAGGCGGGCGGCGATCCATTGCCGTTGGCGACTAGAGCTATGCCGATATCCCCTAGGCCCTAGTATGGTCGTGACCAGGACCAGATGGTAGGGTGATGGGTCACGCCGCCGTAACACGATGGAGACTGGGCATTGAAGAACTACTGACTCCGTCTCCGTGCGCGACTCGCGATAAACGACACAACTGTGATGTCTCCATCCTCGGTGGTGTGGTACTCATGTCTCAGCAGATTGCATCCACTTTCAGGCTAGGACCCGCTTAGAACGTAAGAATTTCATAAGAATCGTACATAAATTTTACACAAAACACACAGAAAAAACTAAACAAAATTCCTGCGTTCCAAATAGACAAGTTTGCTAGTCACCTGAACTTTCTACTTTTGAACTGCACTAGATAAACTACTATAGGGCTGAAAATTGGAGGCCTCTAGAGAATGGGGGCCCTGTTCATGCAGACCGGTTGCACATGCACTGGCTCGGGCCTGAGCATCATCGCTGCAGCTAAGGGGTATCTCAAATGCTGATATCCAATTCTTGTTGTTGGAGTATGTGTGTGTTAGGCCCATGAGGTCCATGTACTAGCCATGTACTCTATCTATACCACCCTTTTAGGGTTGGGGAATAATCCAATCACTCATTCTAGCATGGTATCAATAGTTTAGGTTAGTGTTTTTCTCTCTCCTCTCTTCCTCTCCTTCCCAGCCGCCGCCGGCCGCGGCACCCGCGCGCGCGC
>CBMN011743451.1:0-14974 GCA_000582825.1 Hordeum pubiflorum | reverse complement strand
TCCCCCACACATCAAACAAAATATTTCATTAGTTTCAAAATANAAGGGGTATTAGTTTTTGGAAAGTCAAATTCTTCAATTTTGACAAATTTGAGCGCAAAAATATCGACATCCACAATATTAAATAAAAAATATGAAAATTTATTTAACGATGAATCTAATCACAACAATTCGATATTATGAATTTTGATATATTTATCTACAAATTTAATCAAATTTAAAGTTTTGACATTTAAAAAAAAGTAATACATGATGTATTTTGAAAGAGAGTGATTATGTTTTTTTAATCTAACAGCACAACAAAGCGCGTCCAGTCCTTCTAGTTACATATAAATGGGCTGGTCTTTCATCTTATTTGCACCCTCCTTCATTTATCCATGTCATTTACTTTTGCCTCCACATGAAAAATATTATTATTGGTATAGATTATGTATAGATGAATAACTATGTAAATACGAGACAACCGTTTTGATAATTATTTGATGGGCAAATCAGACGTGCGCGTGCAAGCTTACTAGTATACTACCTCCTTTCTGAGCTTACTAGTATATTACCTCCTTTCTGGTTTAAGGCCTATATGTATATCTAGGTTGACAAATAGACCAACGTAATACAAGTTATATATCACAAAAAATATATCATTAGACGCTTCAAATCGTCTACTTTCTAATGGTATAATTTTTAGACTATATAACTCATTTTATTTTGATCAAATTATAAATCTAGGGATACGCGTAAGACTTATAAACCAGAAAAGAGGTAGTATCTAGTAATAAAATCCGGTGATGAACCAGCCACCCCTTTTGGTTTTCCGATCCAATGTATGGCAAACTCCTCTAAGAGCATCTACAACCGGATACAGCAAATTCGACCCCTCAAATGCCCACGGACTCGTTCGGGCACGTGCGCGGACGTGACTAGTCACGCCTCGAATAATCGATTCCACAACCGGATACCTTAACTTAGAAACCTCAAATCCATCCCATTACATGCAACGTAAACCTAATCCTAAGTGGAGCTCGTCCGGCTCCGCCATGCCCATGTCCGGTCGGCGTGGCCGGGTGGGCCCCTCGAAGTGTTGGTCCGGTCACCGGCGAGGTCGAGTAGGACATGGGACACGCACCGGCTCGCGGGACTTGAGGCGCCACCTTCTCCCATGCCCCACTCTTCCTCGTCATGGCCCGGAACCTTGACCGTACCGATGGACGTGAGATCGATAATGGATCTATCCTGGAAGGAGCCGACGACGTCCACCACGGCAGGGTTGCGTCGCCCGGACTGGTGCACCATACGGGGCGCCGGAGAATGCAACTTTGCCTCGCCAACGTCCACCGCTACAGGGGTGCGGCCGTCTCCCCCGCCCGGCAGGCACGTCGCGCCATATTTGTGTCTGATGACGCCCATGTATTCCCCTTCGCCTCGGCGCGCCAGCGCAGGGGCTGCGGGTCCGCCACCGTGTTCGGACGTCAGACGGATCCGATCGCCTCCAGCAAGGCAGCGGTGGCACACCTTGCACCGGATCCATGCGCCATTTGGGCGGACGCAATGGATTCCCGACAGAAGGAGTTAGAGCGTTGTCGTCGGGCGGCCTCCTCCCGGGAGCGGCAAAACGCTAGCCGGACGGTCATCTCCTCCTCGAGGCCGCGTGGGATGAGCTCAGGGTCGACGGATCAGGAGGTGCAAGAGTTAGATCCGCTGCCCGCCACGCCGGAGATCGTCGGACGGGAGTTTGGGTGACGGATCGAAGTGGCTAGGGTATGATCCGAGAAGCGGATGGGGTCAAATATATGTGGAGTCGGATGGGCCAGCATGAGCCAAGTCTGGCGTGACGGACGTGCCCGGGTCTCTCCATATCCGTCCCACATTTGGATTGTATATTAGTGATGCCAATCAGCCCGGACGTTTAAGGCTGGTTTAAGGCGTCCGTCTAGATGTCGTCTTTTTCTTACCGGGCCGACACTTGTGTGATTGTAGAATGACAAAATGCGTGGTACTAGTATCAAGTAGCATTGTCCACCGTGACCATAAAACGGCTCAAGAACAAAACGGCGTGGGCTCCACTCAGCAGACAAGCGTGATGTCACTAGACCCTGCACATCAGCACACTCGGTACGCGTGAACTAGACTATGACCACTCCTCCTCCTGCTCCCAGATCTTCATCATAAAAAAGGGTCGGATTAGACACACTATTTTCAGTTGAATGATCACTTCCTGGGGGTCACATCAAGGGCACACGGCACACCACCACCCAAAATCCAACGAGCACTATGCGTCTCCCTGCGCAACAGCAGCCGAGGAACAGGAAACAGGAACAGCTAACGTTCCTATATTAAATCAGGCAACTGGGACAGTGAGCCATTATCATTAACAGCATGTAAGGTAGTAAGCAGCCAATCACACTGACATGTGATGCCACAACACCCGGCCAGATTCTCTCATGGGGATGTGCAAATTTGGCGTGCGTCTAGAGGTGAGGATAATATACTCTCCCATCTCCAGCAAGTCAGTAATTTCTTTTTTTTGTTGGTTCTGTGAATGAGGAAAAGAAAGATAGAGTATGAGATATGACACCTAAGCAAAGCGATGGCGGGAGGAGGATGATGATGCCTTTCTCACAGTGCTGGCTTTGACCATATCCCCACAAATCCAGCTGGTAGAGTACTGCATTTCAGACTGTGGAGGACAAGAAGGTGAAAATATTTCAAGATTCCTTGTGTTTTTGCTTACATGCTGCACACACTTCTTTTTCTTTGTAGAGAGAGAGAGAGAGAGAATACAGTGGTGGTGGGATCACTGGGATGGCTGTAGGTAGGCTGGCAGGGGAGAAAAAAGGCCAAGTGTACAAACAGGTGGCATTGCTGTCTGTCAGTTGGAAAGAGATCTCCCTGCCCTCATTCAAAGCTTGCTGTGGAAGACAAGTACCTTCCCCTCCCTTGTAACCAAAGCATTCATAATTTACTACTCTATCAAGTACTCCAACAAATGCTGCTTGCTTCACCAACTAATAGAAAAGCATAAAACATATTCCTGCCCGTGCCATTTCCTAAAACATATCACTAGTGTCACAAAAGAAGAATTTGCTCCCTTATGTCCAAACTAATCGACGCAATTCTAATACAACTTTGTACTACTAAAGCCGCGTTGATTAATTTGGATCGGAGAGAGAGTACTGCGCTGCACATGTTAACATCTTCTGTAAGCGCCCACTCACCCGTGCTGTTTGGTCAAAGAGGAACCATGTTCCATTTCAAACCTGCAGTGCCGCTGCCTCAGCCTCCTCACCAGCGTCACAAAAACCATCAATGAAGAAGGAATAACTGTACAGTAGCCAGCAGGTGCACCCCTCGTTTTTTCTCACCCCACGGTAATCAGGATCCGGGGCCCACATGGCATCGAGGGCATGCAAGCCATGGCAGGTGAGAAGAGAACAACAGCACGCCATTTTTTTACTCCCCCTCCCTCCCCACAGCCTACAGCTAGCTAATCTTGCTGTACACCAAAGCAGGGCCAGCAGTAAACTAGTCCTGCCTGCCTGCCTGCCTGCTGTTACTTTTCATTAGGCGTTTGCATACGCCAAGGTTTCAGAAACGTTGGGAAGAGAGAGGAGGGCAGTTGTTCAAGTGGTTAACAACCCAGCCCAGAGCAAGAAGGAATCATTTCACCTCGGCGGCAGGCAGGCAGGGGTAACAAACGCCACCTATTATTATTAAGCAGCCCCTCCCTCTTCTTCCTCCCCTGGCCTTCAAATCTTTCACCGCACCCTTTTACCCTTCGGCGAGGCACCAGGGAGAAATCTTTCACCGCTGCAGCAACGAATTGATTTTGAAGAAAGAGGGAGAGATCATGAAGCCGCGCTCGCGTTCTTGAATCAATCGTCTCCGCGGCTCACTTTCCCCCCTCGCACCCTCCCGTTGGCAGGGCGAATTGATTGATGGCCTCCAGGAGGGCTCGTGCGGAGGTTCAGCGGCCAGGTAATTTAATTCCCGGCCAGCTTTTTTACCGTCTCGTCTCGGCCGGACATCTTAGGATGTGTTCCTTTCAAGATCTTTACACCGCCCCATACCATACATGCATGCATACATGGCGGAGCGGTCAAAGCTTGTTGCTTTCCGTCCTCCCCGTCCCGGACGGCTTCAACGCGGCCCTAGTTATCTCCCCGCAGATCCTACTCTAGCTATCTACTGCATTCAAATAGCCTCGCCTGTCGCTCTTCGGTTTTTCGACTTGGGAGTTGGGAGTTGGGAGCCACCGGCTTCTTGATGTGTGCTGCTTCCTCTCGAGCTGCTTCGCACTTGCGCTTTCCTGGACGATGAAGGCTTTGTAGGGCGATCGAATCCTCTGAGAAGGTGGGTTCGTCTTGTGGCGTCCTCCTCCTGGGAATGCTGTGATTTTTTTCCTTTGTTGTTCATCCAAATAGGTAGGAGTAGTTTTAATTGGATGTAATAAGGTGATGTTTTGAGCTTCCTGGATGCAACTGCCAAGCCACACCCGGCCAAAAAGCACTGTTGGTCAGTTCCTAACTTGTGTGGGAAGTTCTTCATCGAGTGAAACATCTTTTCTTTTTATCTTTCTATAAACTAGCATCTGTTCTTTTAAAGTTCCATATGCTTGATAATGTCCTCCATGCCTGGTTCTTGAAGATTTGTTAGGCTTTTGCTGTTCCCAATTAGCTTTGGTGTTTTGGGGCCTTTTAGGAGGAGCAGACAGGCTCTCCTCCCACTTCCTCATGGCTTTGCTCCAAAGTATCCAAGTTAGTGACTGCTGTTTGGCTAATGATGGGGTTATATCCTCTGTGTCTCCTCCTCTCCCTTTGTGCTCTGCTCTGGGTTTAAACCCCCACTTTCTGGAACCTGGGCCGCGTGTAGCAGATTTGGTTTGTTCCCCAAGGTTGTTCGGAAGCACATCTCCAGCAGCAGGCATTTTGCCTGGACGGTGGATCCCTTCTTTTGGCTTTTTTTTGTCTGTTGATTGATAGGAATAGTGGCGGTGGGTCTCGAAGGGACCGGTTGCTTTTCACCTCTGTGTTTAAGGTTTATCAGTTGAGTTGTTCATGTGATGCAAAAGGGTTTTGCAGACTTTATGAAATTTCACTCTTTGTTCAAGGTGCATTTGTCTTTCTGTGCTCTGTTGGGACAGTCTAGTGGGAGTGTTCATGTGCCTTCTCCCCCTTGTCTTCTATCCTGAACAGGGAACTAAGGAGGAGCTCTTGCTGTTTTTAGGCAATTGGACATGTATTCAGGCCAGCAATCTGATCAAGCTCCTGCTGCAAACAGTGGCAAAGAATTCTTGGAGGGGAATTGGGGTTCTGTAGCAATGCATCAAAAGATGGGGTATGACAGCGGCGCATATGGGTTTCAAGCTTACGGCATGGAGTTAGAAGAAAGACCAGGTCTGTACAGATTTTCTGCTGGTTAGGATCCCAAAATAAGTGTCTCAACTTTGTACATTTTGGGATGGAGGGAGTACTAGTTCTTACCATGCAGTTGTTGCGATACTTTTGAAGGTGACAATTCTGTAGTTGATGGAAATGGTGATAATCCTTGCAGGTACATTCTCCCAAAACATCCAGATGAGTGATGAGCATAGTGGTGGTGTGAAGAAAAGGAAGGGAACAGATGACTGCATTGTGTTGCTAAACCCATCAGGCAGTGGCAAGGTGCAAATGAGCTTTGGTTATGCTCTTGTCTTCTTGTTCCAATCTAGACGTAGTGACTAACTGTATTGTAACTGTGGTTTTAGAATGTGGGTGATCAACAAACAGAGGTTTCGTCTCAGCCGGAAAGGAACTCGGTGGAGAGGGACAACAGAAAGATCTCACCCAAAACGCAAAGCAAGGAAGATTCTTCAGATGGTGATGGCACTAAAGAAAATTATGTTCATTTCCGGGCAAAGCGAGGCCAAGCCACTAACAGCCACAGCCTTGCGGAAAGAGTAAGCTTCTGATTAGTAACTATGAAGATCCCATTTCAGTTTGTTTTATGCTCTTCCTATTCTCATGCTTGAAGTTGGATGAAACTCTTTGCAGCTGAGGAGGAAAAAGATAAGTGAGAGAATGAAGCTTCTTCAGGACCTTGTTCCAGGATGTAATAAGGTAACTTTCTTCTTTTTGGCTCAAGAACTTCTCCGCAACCAAATTGTACTCCACGCCTTACCAATGTTCCTTCTCACAGATTACTGGCAAGGCAGTGATGCTTGATGAGATAATCAATTATGTGCAGTCATTACAACGACAAGTCGAGGTGAGATAATGCTGCTTATCTATTAGTGCAGATGTTATTGGGTTGTTTCTGAGCGTGCCATTTGTCGACTATCATCCTGTGCTCTAATGCCACTTCGAACTTGCAGTTTTTGTCAATGAAACTTGCAACTGTGAACCCTGAGCTTGGCTTTGATATTGAGCAGATTCTATCCAAACAAGTAAATTCACTGTACAACCATCCTAAATATTTTAAAAGATTTCTAGACCCGCCTGCTCAACACAATTCTTGTTTGTAGATGATGCTTTCACAAGACAGGCACCTTGGTTTCTATGGAGCTGACCCAGGAGCAAGCGCCCTTATTGCTCATTTTAACCAAGGAATGATGCATCCAGATATGATGTGCAATGCTTCCAATCCAGTGGGTGCTCTGCACGGAACAATTCACGACATCTCCACGATGAACCAGGTAAATTCAGTCCATTTCGACGCCAATCTTCATATAGCATCTGAAGCCATAGCAATGGACTAATGTGAACCCTGAATCCAGATGCCTGAGATGTGGGAAACTCTTCAGAACATTCCTCATATGAACTTCAACCCTGCTGTGGGTGCAGATAGCAGCACCAACAATGCAGGTATACACAATGCTCTCTTGTCAAAATGTTATGCACCATAATCATATTGATTGTATCAAACTTACAGAAATGTTCCTCTTGTACTCTGCAGGTCCCATGAAGATCGAACAGTGAGTTGCTGGTATGACTCTGGAGTTGTTCTGTGAACCGTAAAGCGCTTGCAGAATCAAGTTTTGTATAGCTGGATGCCTAACCATTAGTTACCGGTTTCCTCATCTTGCTGCCTGACCCCGTAGCGTATGGTTTATGGTATGGCATCGAAGGATATCGTGTATAGCTGGGCCTCAAGAACTGTTGACTCCACCGTAAATTTCTATCATGCGTTAGCTCGTCGAAAGCGGGAACCTTGTGTTATTCATGAATTCCAAGCTTGGGATCAATTGTGGGTGCCCTAAGCGTACGAAGTAGACTGGCTTATTAGCATTGCCTAAGTAGTGAAGTGACTTTTGTCAGGAGCAACATGGAATCATGCATTATTTGCAACAAGAGAGATTCAAGAGCAGACTTTTTCTGTTACATTTTGTGGTTCCTCCACTTTCACCTAATTATGTTGCAAGTGGAAGTATGAGGAACCAAAAGTGTCATCAATCAAGGGCTGTCATTAGCTAATCGTTTGCCATAGATTTAATGCGATTGTAGTCTTGTAGAACCTCTTGATTAAGAGCAAGAGATTGATCATTGATGTGGTTTTCAATGTGGCTGCAATATGTTGAAGAAGAAAAGGGCAAGGGTGAAGTTTGTTTTGTGAAGTGTAGTGCCAGTGCATGAAGTGCCGATCAGGAAATCACCCAAAAATGAAACCACAGCCACGTGCAAGCCAACCGCCCTGTTGAAATTTCCCCAGTCGCCGCCACGAGTCGCATCGCCGCTGCAACTGCAGCAGTTCGGGGTTGTTTGGTTTGAGACTAAGGTTGCCTAAGGTTGCCACACCTAAGTTTAGGTAAGTTTGACCAACTTAGGTGGGTGTTTGGTTCAAACCACACCTTAGGCAAGCCACACTAGGGTCCCACATCACACACACTCAAAAAGTGTGACAAGATTCTCTTAGGCTTGCCAACTTGTGGCTTTCATTTTGAAGAACTAACCTTAGACAAGTATGACAACATTGTGTGGCAAAATGTGGCATGGCTAGGCCTAGAACCAAACAGCCCCTTCGTCCCCGTCAAAATCCAACCACACCCATCGCCGGACCACCGTTTGATCCGTCGGCCGATTCGTAGCTTCTTACAAAGATATGCATCTTAAAAGGAGATGTCTTGACGAAGATCTGCATGCCACCACGCTGCCGGGAAGCAAGGTGAAGGATAGACACCTTCTGGATGTTGTAGTCAGCAAGGGTGCTGCCATCCTCAAAGTTGCTTGCCAGCAACAATGAGGCTCTGCTGTTGTATGGGGAAATCCCCTTTGTCTTGGATATTGAGGCTCTGTTGTTGTAGGGAAAAATTCTCTTGTCTTGGATCTTGACGAAGATCTGCATGCCACCTCAGGCATTGTTTTTTTTTTTTTTGTTGTTACTGGGAGGGAGTAACTGGTACCACCCGCCAAGCAGGACTATCATGACCCATGCTTGACTGGTCTGTGAGACCCCAGTTCTCACGGGGTCAACAACTTCTCATGCCCAAAACCCTCCTCTCTACTCACGTAAAACTATTTTTAAGGCACCAACTGTTTAGGCATCTGAGATGCTCTTAGTTGTGAGTTGAATTGAGGAGCGAAGGATGGATTACTACTTCCTCGTTCGCTTTTGTTCTTGAAATATTCCAAGTAGTGGTGAACTGGTGATACTAGGAACTTCCAAAGAGAAGAATCTAAACTTCCAAATACTTCGACGTACAATCTTCATACATAGCAGTACTGTATTAAGCTTTGTCTTCGTTTACGAATATGAACCCCCAATCTCTAGAGATGCTACAAAGTTACAAGGCAATAAGTCTATAAAACCCAGCAAAATTGATAGTGAACTGTTTGCAGCATTAGACTTCTGCCTCCTTCCTCCTCTTTCTTCTATCGTCTCCTTCTCTTTCCTTTCCCCTTCGTCTTCGTGATTTGCCCTGCAAGGAACCAAGAAAATTCAGAATACATGGAAGGATGGCACAGGGGCATACCAATCCTTAAGATAGGATCTTGTAAACCGTCGAGTTGATATATCTCGTTATTAATCAACAAACTGAAAAAGAGACTAGTTCAGTAGGAAGGAATGCATGTATGATCGGAACCATAATGTACCAAAGGACCTTGCAAGTTGCAATGGTCTTTCAATGTAAAGTGTTTTGGCCATTGAATGGATAAATGTACCTCGGCAGAGAACGTCCTGAGGGGATCGCTACTTTTGCCTGATCCACTCCTGAATCCCATTCTTTTCTTCCTTCCGGGATTATCAAGACCCATGGCAGCCCTCGAAAGTTTGACTGCATTGCTGGCTTCTTTTGTTGTGGGGTCAATTAGGTATTCAGGGACATCCCGCAGGTGAGCAGGAATTGATTTGTTGGTAAGCAACTTATCATGTTTGAGCAAATCTGAAACGAGTAGAAAGATTAAGCATCATTCATTTGTAATATTTAAATACCAACACAGCTCCTCTGAACAAGATTGGGCGAAATTGATATATCTAACCAAGGTCTGTTGGATTCTCTTCAAAATGAGCTTTCAACCTACAAGGAAGCAAACGGCATTGCTGTTAGAAGGGAATACAGCCAGAATGACTACGGGATGAAGGTGTTTCTCTTTATGAAATATTAAGAATTGTGAATACTATATATTGATGCCTTATATCAATTAAATGCTATATCATGAACATAGCTGATGAATGATACTCCCTCCGTTCCTAAATATAAGGTGTATTAGTTTTTCCAAGAAGGCAAACCTTGTCTACGTTTGACAAGTTTATAACAAAATATCTCAAGAACTACAATACTAAAAACTAATATAAAAATATATCCATGTCAAATCTAGTGATAATGATTTGAGCAGCTAATAATATATTAGGATGTCGTTTTCAAACACTCTGCAAGGAAGACTGCAATTCTGCATTTCCCTTTCCCTACGTGATTTCATTATCATGTAATGTGCATTTTGCTAACGCTTGGCTATTTCCTTGATGGACAAGGACTTTCTTACTTCTCAGAATTGAGGATTTCATTCTTTACGTCTTGACGACGTGCTTCCTGTATATCACGGCTTGTCACACTCCTAGCAACATCCTGCAAAAGGAATATCAATTGACATTAGCTACCAAAATCAGTAGTTATTTCACATAGAACACATTTCAGTAACATTATCTGTTGAAAGCGAGTGGCTAAAAGAAGTTAACAGAATGGGTCCCATGTAAAATTAGCACCAAGAGCAGTTCAGAACAGATAAAACCAAAATGGTCTGAATAATATTGCCGAACAGCTTGGCTCACAAAAAATATCTAATGGGCAAGAGCCACAGCAGGCATTGCATTACTAAACAAAATGGACTTCCTTACCAGGATATGGCCAAGAAGGTAAAAATAGAGGTACCTGGGTTATCTTTCATGCTTAATGGGATATCACTACCCTACAAGCCAAGCATATTTATAGTGCAAGAGAGATTTGCATGTAAATCCAACTAGTTGCAATATAAGGGAAATAAATTGCAACAAATCCATGACCACCCCGTCCTTTCGTGGCCGTGCTTTCGTCCCGTCCGTCGAGGGGGAGGATGAGGTCATGGAGGCCATCGCCAGGTTCGACGAGGGCCTGCCAATCATCCATGCTTCTCCGGCCCCCCCAGCGGTGCCGGAGGCAGATGGTGTTGCCGACCTGCCTCTCCTCCACCTTCCTGCGCTCGTCACCGACATGCCTCCCCGCGCGCCGCTTCCCACTATTGTGTTCTCCCGCCGGAGCGCGCGCATCATGGACTCGGAAGAGCCAAACCGTCTCACCATCCTGGAAAAGGCCAAGCTGCGCAAGAAACTGAAGCTCGAGGGCGGTCAAGGAGCCAGCTCTCCTCCTCCCCGACGTCAAGCTGCTTGAGCTGGCCAAGGAGGGAGCTCCTCCTCTCCCTCTCAAGGACACTTTGCAGCTTGACCGGGCCTGCGGGGTGCCGGAGTTCGACCTCAACCTGATGGCCTCCGATGCCGATGTGTGATCGCCACCCGGATCTCCCCTGCATGCTGCGCTGTCTCTTCTCGGTTATTCCTTGCACCATCTGTAGGAGCGATTTTTTGTATAGGACGCGCTCTATGCAGGCAGCCACCCCCCTAGATCCTTGCGCCCTATTTCCCTTCTCGCGCCTAGTCTCTTCGTGTGTCTCTACCCCGGCTTCGTGATGCCTCCAGTTGTAACCCTAAGTGTTCTCTTTTTCTCGTATTCTTTTTCTTTTTCATTGTTATCGCCCTCCCCTTATGTTCTAGTCAGATCAATGATGTTTGGTTCTTGTGTCCCCCGTGTTGCCTCGACCCCCTTAAATGATTAGAGACCTTATCCTCTCGTCCTGGAATGTTCGAGGACTCGGTACACACAAGAAGTGCACGGATATTAAAGCCGGCATCGCGGCGACATCAAGCTCCATTATTTGCTGCCAAGAAACTAAGCTCTCTGATATTGATCACTTTAAAGCTGTCTCCTTCTTGCCTCCGAACCTGCGAGATTTCCACTTCATCCCCTCCAACGGCGCCTCGGGAGGGATTCTAACTGCCTGGGATAGCACCATGTGGGACTGCACTAAGGTGATTAAGGATCAGTTCCTTCTCACGTGCTCTTTCGAGTCCAAAGCCGATGGTCTATCGTTCACGGTCTCTAACGTTTATGGACCGTGCGACTCTGCTTCCAAACGGGGCTTCTTGGATTCCCTGTTCGACCTCTCCCTGGTTGTCTCGGGTCCATGGACAGTCATTGGGGATTTCAACATCACCTTACGCCCCTCCAACAAATCGTCATCGAATTTCAACTCCAACGAGGCTCTTATGTTCTCCTCTATCAATATCATGCAGCTCCAAGATCTTCCTCTCCTCGATCGTCTTTATACGTGGTCTAACCAGCAAGACACCCCTATCTTGGTTAGGCTGGACCAGGCTTTCGTCAATGTGGCGTGGGCCCAATCTTTCCCGGACAGTTCTCTCTCGTCCGCCACCAGATCTACCTCGGACCATGTTCCCATCATTCTTTCTGCCGCCACTCAAATCCCGAAGTCCTCCATCTTTCGTCTCAACAACGCCCTCCTATCTAATTCCTCTTTCAAGGAGCAGGTTGCCGTTAACTGGCGTAGTGTTAACTCGAGACATCATACCAAAGGAGCTGTTGGCATGCTTGCCCTTCGCCTTAAACTTGTTAGGAGCATGGCTAAAAAATGGTCCGTCAACTCGCGTCTTCCCTCAATCTGGGCTAAAAACTGTCATACCACGATTAATCTCCTGGATAAGCTGGAAGAGTCCCGCGCTCTCTTGGCTCTTGAACTTCGTCTCAGGACGGCGGTTAAGCTGGATCTCCACAGATTTAACGCTGAGCTAGCTATCTACTGGCGGCAGAGAGCTAAAATTCGTGAGTGTGTGCTGGGGGACGAGAACTCCTCTTATCTGCATGTTTGCGAATCTGTTCGCCACCGGAAAAACCAAATCAAATCCCTTGTGGTTGCTGGATCCTCCTTCTCCTCTCATTCAGACAAAGAGCAAATCCTCCTCGGGTTTTCCAAAAATCTAGTGGGATCCTATACGCCAACTTCCCTCTCCTTCGATCTGGACAGTCTGTTGCTACAGTCGTCCCTCTCATCTTCCCAAGCTCGGGACATCGTGAGACCGTTCTCTGCTGAGGAGATCAAAGCTGCTCTTTGGGGCATGAACGATAATGCCAGCCCGGGACCCGACGGTTTCGGCCCGGCTTTCTTCAAGGCTAATTGGAACCTCCTTAAAGACGATCTTCTCAGCCTCCTCTCGGACTTCCACAATTGCTCGGCTAATCTTCGCAGAATCAACAAAGCCTATATTGTCCTTCTCCCCAAAATTGTGGGTGCCAATCAGCCGGAAAACTTCAGGCCTGTCTCCCTTCAAAACTGTGCAGTTAAAATCACCTCTAAATGTCTAGCCAACAGGGCTCAGGAGCTAATGCCGGACCTCATTCACTCGGGGCAAACTGGTTTTATTAGGGATAGGGGTATCGCCAAGAACTTTCTTCTCGCTGCAGACATTGTTCAAACCTGCCACAAGCGTAAAGTCCCGGCTATTGTCCTCAAATTGGATTTCCGCAAGGCTTGTGACTCGGTTTCCTGGGACGCCTTGTGAGCTGTATTGCGCGCCAAGGGCTTTCCCATGCTTTGGGACAGTTGGATCTCTTGCCTTAACTCTTCGAGTTCCTCCGCGGTTCTGCTGAATGGCAAACCTGGCCCGTGGTTCAACTGCAAGCAGGGTTTGCGTCAAGGGGACTCTCTGTCCCCATACCTCTTTATCATTATAGCCGATGTTCTTCAACGTTTGATCATTAAAGCCTCCGAGGCAGGTCTGCTCTCCCATCCTCTTGACAGCAATCTTCCTTGCCCGGTCCTCCAATACGCGGACGACACCCTTATTGTGCTCCCTGCTATCGAGGACCAGTTGATCAACCTCAAGCACATTTTGCTCCAATTCTCCACGGCGACCGGCCTGCACATCAATTTCCACAAAAGCACCTTCGCCCCTATCCACGTTGATCAACACCAATCTTCCTCCCTCGCTGCCATCCTAGGGTGCCCCATAGCCTGCTTCCCCCAATCTTATCTTGGCCTCCCTCTATCTACCTCCAAGCTGAACATCTCTGCCTTTTTCTTCATCATCGATAAGATTGATCGTCGTCTTACTGGTTGGCGCGGCCTTCTTCTCTCGCTGGCCGGTAGAGCTATCCTCGTGCTGCGCTTCGTGCTCTCCCAATCTATGCTATGAGCACGCTTCTCCTCCTTGCTGGGACTTTGCAGGAGATTGACAAACGGTGTAGGGCTTTTTTCTGGTCTGGGCAGGACTCTACCACTGGAGGGCAATGCAAAGTGGCTTGGGACCTAGTTTGCGCCCCATTCTCGAAGGGGGGGCTTGGTTTCTTCTCTCTCAAGCACATGAACATGTGTTTGCTTCTCAAACACCTCTCTGCTCTCCACGAGTGAGACATCGCTAGCGCCCCTAGCTACATTGTTAGCAAATACGGTTGGTCCCCCAACCACGACATGAAGGCTTCGGACTCCTCTGCCTCCCCGGTTTGGCGCGATATTCTAAAAGGTCTGGAGTTCTTCAGATCTATCACTTCGGTTACCGTGGGCAACGGTGTCTCCACCTCCTTTTGGCATGACCTTTGGGTTCCTGACACTCATACCACTCTTGCTAACCTTTTCCCTGCTCTCTTCTCCCACTCAAACAAGCCTTCTGCCTCCACTGCGAGGGCGCTCTCTTCCGCGGATTTGAACCTTGACTTAACCCCTAGATTATCCCATGTTGCGGTACTTGAACTGGCTTCTTTACGTGCTCTTTTGGCTACAGTTAACCTGAATATGCAGGTCTCAGACTGGAGAATTTGCAGGGGTACGGGCAAAAGCCTAACCACCAAAATGGCCTACGCGGCTATCTGGCAGAGCACACCTCCAAACACGATGGCGCCGTCAATCTGGAAGAACTACGCCCCCAACAAGTGCAGGATATTCCTATGGCTTGCCAACAAAGACCACGTATACACCAATGAAAGAAGACTCCGCCGTTCGATCGCCACTTCGGATGCATGTCCATTCTGCGGGGTGTGAGAGTATCACTCACCTTCTCCTTCGTTGCCCCCTTTTACGCCCTCTCTGGGACGAGCTGACCAGCCTATACGATGGGCCTACAGACAATTTTCAAAGGATGTGGCGGGGTGCATTGAGTGACAAGGTGCTCTCCTCGGTGATAATTGCTATTCTCCGGAACACATGGAAACGTCGCAACGCAAAAGTCTTTCGCAATGAGACTCTTGGCATTCACCGTATTGCCATGGCCGCGGCAGAGGACCTTGCCCTTTGGTCCCATAGATGCGGCAATTCACAGCGTCAGTCGCTTCTCCGAGACTGGGGAACTATGTTGTCTCATTTGGCTGCGAGAATTTAGCTCTATGTAATCTTCCTTCTTTCCTCTTCCTTTTCTCTTTACTTCATCCCCAGCTTCAACCTATGTAACCCCCCCCCCCCCCCCC
>CBMN011743439.1:0-11017 GCA_000582825.1 Hordeum pubiflorum | reverse complement strand
GTTCTGCTGAAAACAACGTCAATTCAGATTAGTTTCATTCAAATCATGCAAATTAGAGTCCAAAATAAGAACAAAAGAGTTTGGAAAAGTGGATACGTTGAAGACGTATCAACACTCCCAAGCTTAACTCATTGCTTGTCCAAGCTTTACGTAACACCAAGGTAGTTCTGCTCAAAGCAACGTCAATTCAGGAAAATATTAAACGTGTATATATAAAATGTTTCTGATGTATGAAAAATGTACAATGTTGCCGATACAAGCTTTACGTAAACCAATGGCTAAGCTTTGATTTTCATATTGGTTTAAACTTTTTTCATAATGATTTTTTTAAAGAATATCGATGTCGATATGCAACCTTGAACATTTGGTATGCATGTACTTACAAATTGATTGATTTTGATGAAGCTGTCTAATATGTTTACAACCAAATTAAGACTTCACTTAGATTACAAATGCAAACACATATATCAGCGAGACAAAAATAATGCTCATATGCATATGCTATCATTAATTAATAAAACGTACTTTGTTATTTTCATCGTAATGCAAATATTTGTGGGCATCACCGAGGAGAACAGAGACCATGCAACTTGAAACATCAAGTAAGATCATATCCATGTATTTTGAGAAAGTTATGAGATTCACAAACTCAAAATATTTTTTTAAAGAAAAATAGTTTGAATAATGCTGCCCTGCTTTGGTTGTTTGTTACTTGTAAAGTTGTTGAGTGGAATTTCCCCCCGGATTTTTAAGCATATATTTATATTTTGTACCTGTTGCAACACACTTAGCTCTTTTGTTTTTAACTTTTGGTTATCGTGTGAATATTGTGGACAGTAAATCATTAAATATTACAATCAATTATTACTTATGTCTATCATGGGAATATTGTGGATAATAGTATTTTCAGTATTACTCTAGATCTTAAAGCATTGCAATTACGGACCACACATAAGGGAGGGGGATGGGTGGGAGGATAAGTGATGACATTGTTGCTTTGATATGTTAAAATAGAGAACGTCTGAGTGAAGGGTCTTGAATCATTCTTAGAGATGAGGTGTTTTTTTTTCTCCCGTTGCAACGCACAGGCATTTTTCCTAATTATATATACACACACACAAACACACAAGTATATACATATACACTATATAATTCTTCAATTGACAAAAAATAATCGAAGGAGCCGTGTTATTTTTTTCTTCCAAAATACACTTTAAATGCCCATGTTTCTGGGTCCTTCGGGACCCTTCCTTTGTTCAAAAAAAAAATGCCCATGTTTGGTAGATGGGCTCAGAATTGGATTTTCGCTACTGTAGGATGTTTTGTAGGCAATACAGCATGCCCATGTTTCATGTGCAGTGTTGAGACAAAAACAGAACTCTGTACTGCGCTTGACTCGAGGAGTATCACAATTCATAAACAGTTTCAATTCCCCAGCACATAATTTACAAAGAGCCGTAGTTGTGCAAACGGCCACTCTATCTTGAATTCAGCGCGTTATGTCTATAATCTTGCAACCTGTGTTCTTGGGACCTGATGAACTATGCACAAGTACACTAACCTGGTAATATGTGCTAGGCCGCACCTAAGAGAAGGCATAATAAAGCCCCCCAACCAAACTGAACTGAAAACCGTATCACCAAAACCAGCTAGTTCGGCTATCAACACCCTTGACTGTAGTCGCTACCAGGGGCATATGGCCATACATGGAAACAAATGCATTCAAACACATAGATCTCCGCAAATCGTGGCCTTTTAGACTGCTGAGGCCGGCCGATCCGATCTCAAAAATTCTTCCTGCAGTAATATTAACAATGTGGGCATGAGTTTAACCTCCTGATAACAGAAACATACAGGGTAACAGGATAACGTAATATGCCCTACTATGTTTCCGTGGCTATTTCTCTTTGGTTTTCTGTATTCATGTCAAAATTGTATTACTGCTATAGGCCCTATTGGTCTGTATTATTGCCCTCAGGAATTCGCTGGCACAGTGCGTGTTGATTGTAACTCTGCTACGGCTAATAAACAATTATTAATACTACTTCAGGAAAAAAAATGAATCGATTTCGATTCGAAAGGAAGAAGGAAGAAAACTACTTCACTAGAACCATCTGGAGAAGCTGGGTTATAAATTTGATATGCATGGAAAATAGAAAATCGTGGCAAGTATTGTGAAGCGTTTGGGGGATTAACCACAGATGAGATACTATTGACTATTGAGTACATTACATAATTAGCATGCTCGAACTAAAGATACTCAATACGTTCAATTCACAAGCACCCCTGAATTGTAGGCAGGTTGGCAAGAGCATAGCAGGATATGGCCCATGGATCTCTGTTTCTGCTGATAATCCATTTGGATGACAAAATGCACAGAAAAAGCGCATCAAGATTGACAGTCTAAAGACATTTGTTGCCATAATTAAAACTGAGCATCCCTAATGATCCTCCAAATATGGAATTTATCAATATACTGAGAAGTGACAGCAAATGTGAAGATCATTGCAGCTCATTAATTGTGAACTAACTCAACTACATAAGGCTATATAAGTTCTTCAAAAGATTGCACAGATTTTTTTTTACTTGTGCTCAAGGGATGCGTACAGACCTTGGACCCATATTGGTGGAGCTCCGGTCACATTTGCAACAAGAAAAGACATAGCAATGTCCTCACAATTCCTGCCAAGCATTGGTGGAAATCTTAATACATCCTACACAGGGCATCATTTCAGCATAATGTACATAACAGAAGAAAACTTTCTACAAATGGCGACGAAGTAATATAGAGTTATATATACATATATACCTATTCTCTGTCACATAATCGCGAATCGACGGTAGCATGTGGTTGGTATATAGATCCAAATACCGCCTATGGAGAAAACTCGCTTTGGAAAGTACCATGCTGTATGTCCCTGTCCTCCAAACTGACCACCAGCTTCCATATCTGTACTCCTCAGTGTTGCCTCTCTGCAGGGGAAATTGATCCAGTTTAACATACTAACTAACTTTCTAATAATATCCATGCAGAGGAAATAATGATCCACTAGAATGCAGAAATGCAGATGGTTATGCACTTGTACCGGATCAGCAGGCCAGTGCATCCGGGGCACGAAGCCGACCATGGCAGAGGGCGCGCTCTGCCAGACGCCGAAGGCGAACCGCAGCGTGGAGCACGGCACGATGAGGTCGTCGTCGACGGAGAAGACGGCGTCCGTCCTGAGCCCCTGGATGGGCCTGAACCTGTTGTTGAGGCTGTCGTCGCCCCTGTTCATCACGAACCCGACGTTGACGGCGGCGCGGCTGCAGTTGAGGACGCTCTGGCGCAGGGCCTCCGGCGGCTCCCGCGGCTCGCTCCACACGACGTGGACGGCGTCCACGCCCGCGCAGCCGGAGTAGTGCGCGACGGCTTTCTTGAGGAGGCCGTAGCGCTTCCACGTGTTGATCACCACGGCGTAGCCGCCGCCGCCGCCGCCGCTGCTGCTGCGGAGGAGGAGAGCGTTAGCTGCCGAGGCCGCGGGTAATTAGTCGAGCAGGTGGCGTACGTGCCGCTCGTGGTTGGTTATTGGCCAGTACTCACCGTGGCGAGGCGGCGGCGGCGGCGGCGTCGAGCTCCGGGCGGTGGAGCGTGAGGCAGAGCATGAGGACGGCGCCGGCGGCGAGGGCGAGGAAGCAGGCGGCGAATCTGCCGGCTCTGGCCGCGGGAGCGTGGCGAGGGAGCGCGGGGGCGAGGAGCTGGCGGCGGCCGACGCCGTTCCTCCGGTGCGTCGCGGCGGCCTGCAGCTGCAGCAGCTGCTTGGCCATCGCCAGCATCGCAGGCAGCACTCCTCAAGACGATGGCGTCGCGGAGGCAGCCGCGGGCAGAGCAAGAGCAACAGAGAGACCGAGCTTTCACGGCGAGGGAGCAAAGCCTTGGCGTGCGTCCAGTGGACACCACCTGACTGGCGATGGTGGCACTGAAGTAGTAGTACTGGTCAATTCGCTGGCTCGACGCCAGTGGTGGAGCTGAGAGGAAGGCAAGCTGACTTGAGCTGAGCCTTGCCTTCCTTTTCCTAACGCAGATGCAGCGGAAGAATCTACCGGTGGTTGAGCTGAGCTCGCTTCAGTTGGCTGGAGCAGGTGGCAGCGTAAAGAAACATAACCCTCGAATCTCGGTTACGCATGGGCCGCGCGCGCATGTTCAGTCAGCAATATACTCACGCAACAACAGTTAACCTGAGTTGACCAAGTTGTACACAGTTTGTACCAGAGCTCTAGTCGTCGTCTCCGGTCCCATCGCTATAATAATCATCGTTATGATAATTTTGACTGTGATTGAATGGTTAGAGGGACAGTGATATCCCCAGTTCACCAGAGTTCAAGTATTATTTTATGAATTTATTTTAGGATTTTCGACGATGTGCATTCAATGTGAGAAGACGCTCATAAGGGTGGATAGGGTGTGCGTGTGTGTGTCTTCACAAGGATGAGTGTATGCGCGTATATCTGAGCGTTTGCGTCTATACTGTGTTAAAAAAAACAATTTTGATCGAAAAAGTCAATTTAGAGTAGTTGTACTACCTTTCATGGCCGTAATTTTTGATCTGTGCACGACTTCATGTTTGAAGGTTGGATGAGGCGATATGGCACACCCTCCATCCATCCAAATATTGGCGCAATAGACATTTAAGGACTTACGCTCCCTTCGGCCGTTACCCACATTTCGGCGTCGCCTTTGTTTTGTGCCACCTCCAAAGCCTGGACCCGGTGAATTGGCCTATGTTTCTCCAGCTGACTCGTTTTCAGGTGGTCCTACACTTTGCCGCAGCCCCGCGCCTACTTCTTGTTGTCAGGGCCGTTATGTCACCACTTTCGTCGCGCGACGTCAAGGTGTTCGACAACTTGCCCGGAGGTAAATTTTCCTAACATTTTCTTGTAAGATTAGGTTTACGGCTCATCGATTCATGTAGATGACATTGGATTCACATTACTTGTACATAATTCGGATGATGGAAGGTAATGTGTTTTTGATGATTCGTCATCCGATTCTCGAGCTACGAGTCCAAGAATGAATTCATGGACAACGAAGAAGACAAGGTGATATTGATGTTGTTGAATGGATAGCATCAACCATAACAAAGAGGAAGACTCCGGGATCGCAGGTTGGTCATGCGACATTTCATCTAACAAGAATCGAAGGCCATGAGTGGCGTATGCTCGATTACTTTGTGTCGTGCTGCACTTTCCCACGGTACGTGTTCCGGATGGGAAAATGAAAAAAGAATTTCCCGAAAAAAAGATACTTCCGCATGAACAAACGGTTGTTCCATAGAATTGCCGAGGACATGCACCAATGAACCTTTCTTTCAACTACAAAGAAATGCCGCCGGTCTCCTAGGTTTCCCCTCTTTTAGACGATGGCCACAACACTTAGGAGGACTGCATATTGCTCTCTTGCAGATTCATGGGATGACACTTTTTGAATGGCCGAAGATACAACAATCAAGTGTACGAAAGTGTTCACTGAAAATGTGGTGTGGGTTTATGGACCGCAATATCTGCGTGCACCCAATCCGGAGGACATGATCAGGATTCTAGCGATGCATGAAGCAAAAGGTTGACCTATGATGCTAGTGTGTGTTGATTGTATGCACTGGAGTGTAAGAATTACTCTACAACTTGGTACTATCAATTCACCGCGCATTGCAGGGTTCCAACCATAATTTTAGAAGATGTTTCCTCTAAAGATCCGTGGACCTGCATTGCTACTTTGGGCTTCCTAGATCTCATAGTACCATCGATATCTTGCAGGGATCTCATCTGTTTGCCTGGCCAGTTGTTGTTACTTCTCCACCTTGCAATTTCACGGCAAATGACCATCAATATGCCCAAGGCTACTACCTGACCGATGGCAACTATCCATCATAGTCAACTTTTGTGAAGGCAATTTCTAATCCCGAGAGGAGGAACATAAGAATTTCACCAAAGCGCAAGAAGCTCAGAGGAAATCCATGGAGAGGGCATTATGATTACTGCATTCAAGATTTCCAATTATCTGAGACCTTACTCATTTCTAGAACAAGGTTGTCTTGGCAAATATCATGACATGTTGGGTGACCCTACTCACAATGATCATAGAGGACGAGAGGAATATACCAGACCCCATTTACTATGAAGATATTGGCACACTCGTCTGGCCTCGCAGGCACACATGTTGTATTCAAGAATCTCTTGAGGCGTACCGAAAGTTTGAAGACCGGGACTCCCATCATCAGCTGATGGAGGAAAACATTGAGAATCATTGGCAGCTAGTTGAGAGAGCATGTGTTTCAATTTCTTTAAAATTCATTAGTTTTACTTGGACAATATATTCGATCGGATTATTTATGCATTTGGATTATTTGTTCTATTTGGAATGGATTGTCATAATATTTGTTGAATTATGCTCATTGTTTGAGCTAAAATGTTGTAAATATGCTAGAAAGAACATATGACCCAATGAAAAATGGGTCCTACTTGCAGGGAAAATATAGAGGCCACATTATGATGACTTTGTGTTTCAGCCTAGCCTCCACAACCTCGAAAACATTATCAGGGATGAAGCTAGAATGGAAATCCTATGGTGTCAGCAATGCACTATTGGTGTCATATGTGCAATTAAGCAATAATTAGTACAAAAATAGTGAAGGGATTACACAAATGGTTGGTGTAAACGGAAATCAATGCCTCCATGGCAGCTCCGTCCTCGATGTTATGGGGCATGCTTCATACGTGTTACGGAGGCCACCAACATAACACACTCTAGTGCAGTTGCTCTTATTCTATTTTCTTATCGAATACGAGAGGTTGTGTATCATTCCATTGATATGTTAGAGAGTGAAGAGTTACAAGGGCAACGTCTTTGAGTGTCGTACACATGAATGGCGACATCAAAAGCGTTAGAGCAAGCAGAGGAGAGAGGTTGCTCAGCCTCAGCTGACTACGGTTCAGGTTACAGGAAGGGTTCTATCGAGCCCTTTGGCACCGGCTCTGGCCCATAGTCTAGCATCCTGCTTAATGCCATCGAGTAGCTTGGTGGAGGATGGGGTTGCGGCGTTGAAGAGGCCAGCGTTGCGGTGCTTCCAAATGGTCCATGTCGTGAGGATGGTCAAGGAGTTAAGACCCTTGTGAAGGCATGTCGGCACGCTGGACGCAGCGCCTGTCGACCACGCAAAGAAGTCCAGGGCTCCGTTTGGAGGTGGCACGGTCATGCAACTCCAGGCTATGGTATCATGCCAGATGATGCGGGGGAAGACACATCCCACTAGTAAGTGATGCATGATTTTGTTTTCCTGGTTGCACAACTTACATATGGGGTCATGGGGGAGGTTATGTCTCGCTCGACGATCGGCAGTCCAGCAGCGGTCGAGGGAGGCCAACCATAGGAAGTTCTTCGCATTAGTGGGTGCCCAAGATTTTCAAATCAGTTGCCAGTAGGGTGCGGTCGTTGCGCTAATGAACAACGCTATGTAGGCAGAGCTCGTCATGTACGTGTCGTGGGCTGTCCATTTCCAGGAAAGCTGTCTGGCTCGCTGGAGAGAGTGATCCCATCAATCTTCTCTAGAGTTCTATGCACTCAAGGATTGCCAAGGGGTTTTGGGTGCCGTGGATGTCCGCAATCCAACATCGATCCGTGAGGGCCTCGCTGACGAGCCTCCTATTGCTGCGCTAACGCTGGATGAGGGAGAGCAGGGTTGGCGTGATCTTGGAGATGGATTGCCCTTGCAGCCAGTGATCGCGCCAGAATTTTCACGTGTTGCCATCACCAAGAGTCCACAATATTGAGGCTCAGAATAGTTCTGATGCCTCACAGTCGGAAGGAAGGTGGAGGTGTTTCCAGGCGCCCTCGGTGTCAGTGGTTTGAAGCCAAGGCCAACGCATGCGCAAGGCGATGCCGCTGCGGTGAAGATCACGGATGGCGAGCCCCCCTAGCTCCAGAGGCCGGCAGACCTTCTGCCAAGTGATGATGCAGGAGCCGACGTGCACATCTTTGCAGTTGCTCTTATTCTAGAAAGAGAAGTTATGTAATTCGTTTTGGATTGTTGGTACCGAAATGACTTTTTATGGTAACTAATGTGTTGAAGTTTCATTTGAATTTTGTTTTTTATGACTTCTTTTGGGCTGCTGTAAACAATTGATCTTGGAAATTTTTGTAGTTCATTCCTCTCTTTTTTCTGACTCCGGGAAACAAGTTTCCTTTAGTTGGATGTTGATGGTAAAATATTTTCTTACCAACAAACAATTGCAATCAGTGATTAAAAAAATGCAATGAAGAGGGTGCCAACTCTTTTCTAAATTGTTGTGTTGCTTCGTAATTGTTAAGTTGTCCAAAATTTAAGGTTTCAACAAGACTAATCTAATAATTTGTTAATTATAGTACACAAAATTGATAACGGTATATCTGTATTCGAAACTTATATTTGTGTTCAATTTTTTTCTTAAATCTTGATTTTGTAGCTGTAATGGTGTACAAAATCAATTTTTAAAGTCTTAAATTTGTAACTACGAACTAAATAAATGTAAACAAATAGATGCAATGAAAGTTGAATTTCTGTGATCAAAACACTCCCTTCATTTGCGAGCGGTTGATCGCTAGTGGTGTGTGTCTTTCATTGCTAGTGGTCGATTGCTAAGGCTTTCTCTGGTTTGAAGGAATTGTATAGGATTTTCATAGGATATAATTTCTACAGGAAAAATTCTTTTAGGGCCCTTTGGTTTGTAGGAATGAAATCCTATTTCTATGAAGGAATTCTTCCTATCCTTCACATTTCATAGGAAAATAAACACTAGTCTAGATTTAATGGAAAAAATCCTATGGTGTGAATCAAAGACATCTCTTTTTCTATTTCTATTCATACGATTTAAGGATTTGAGATACATGTCATCTTATTTCATGACTTTTCTATTTCTATGATTCTCCTGCCCTATAAACGAAAGGAGGCATAAAAAATGAGAGCTCCCTTCATGGAGAACCACCTCGTGGTGGGAGGATCAGGGAATGGAGCTGCGAAAGCTAGGATTCAGATCCTCATGCTCACGCTGTCACACATACACAGATGCGTTCAGTTGGAATTTACGAGTAGTAGTGAATTAATAACCTGTCGCTCTAGCGTGCCGTACGTACGGCGGAAAAACAGCTTCCCTCGTTTTCTAAAGGAGAGTCGCTGCGAAGATTCCTTACCTGCGATGATTGTGCGAGGGCGGCTGAAAATGTATCCAATCCTCAACTTTATTAAAAGAAAGAAAAGCTTCACCGTGTGACCGTGCGAGGGGGGCTGCGCAAGATAACGTACGCCATGACACAACCTCGGATCACGAAAACTACAGTTATTCTACAATACAGGCCCATGACTGATTGATGATCTGAGTTAAGACTAGATACACATTTCACAAGTCTATGGGACGCATGAAAAGTCAGAAATGCTCTCCTTTTTAACAATGCAGTTGATCCATGCCACAAAGGTAATGCTTAATGCAGGTTTAATGGAGGAGAAGGAGGAACGAAAAAAATGTCTATTGAAGATAACAACTCTAGCTGAAGATTGTTTCTCTCCTGTGTGGAGGACGGCAGTCAGATCTGGTCGCGGGCGGACGAGTATCATCTGATGTACGGTGCCCTGCATTTCCGCCACTGACATGTGGGCCCGTTGGGAACCTGGTCCATATGTCAGTGGCCCAACGGCACGTAGCGCACGGCAGAGGAGGTGCTTTCGTCGCGGGCGGCCTCCCGACGTCCGGGACAGTGACCTTTTGAGGGAGTATGTCCCACCCTCCCGCTAGCGCCACTCCGGCCCACCGTTGAGTACTAACTGGTGCACTATCGAAAATTCTTTAAAAAAAACACATATAACTTTATTCATACTCATAACAATTAGAGATACACTGATTTGGACCTAAGATCCAAGAAAATACAAAGTAACTCCTATGACTAAGAATTACGATGAAATCTCGTGAAAACATCTTCTTCGCGGTATCAATCTCTGCTCGAAGAAATACTTCAAAGATTTCGGTAAAGAGACTGCAATTGGACTGGAGCAACGCTGATGTCACTCTTTCACCCGCACGAACATTAGCAATAATGTTTTTTGAAAGCACCTTGAGTCGCCCATCCAAAAAGATAGGAAGCCTTGATCGATGAACGTATTTGGGTCGGGGATGATCCCCTAGAAGTGTAGGTCGTCGAATCACTATAACTTCACCGTGGTGTCGATGAAAGATTTCATCTCCACAAAGAATCAAACCAACAAAAGAAACTTCCCACATCAACATAAACTGATCAGATCTGAATAATCGAATCTGCGAGGATAGAAAACTCTCTAACCTTATTCCCACAAAACTATGACGATCACTAGATGTTGACGAAGAATATAGACGTGTTGAAGATCCGAGGTCCCCCCCCCTCTCTCAGCATCAAGATGGCATCCGGAGGCGAGGAGACCTAACTTTGTGGCGGCCACGAGGGCTCGAGAAACCCTCACGTATTGACCGATTAGTGATGGAACGAACCGAGAAGAACATGTGTTCTCGCTTGGCGCTTTCGATTCTATATCAGGATGGTGATTGAAGCCTACGGCTTAGTGCTAAACAAACGGGCCGTCGGTGAGGAAGGTAGCCAGGCATCTAGCGATTCTTTCCCTAGCAATCTCCAGATCCCACGCCGTCTTTTTCTCCCTTAATTTCTTTCCTAACGCTGATCAGCAGTTCGCCGTCTCGCCGATGTGGATCTGTATTTCCGGGAGCCCCGATCGCAACATGGAGTCAATAATTAGTCCGTGACGCCGCTTTCTCTCCCTACTACAGGCACTGGACATGCACACTAGTCCACATGGCCATGGCTGAACGCCTACCACCCACCAAAGACAATCCAATCTAAGTCAAAAATAAGAAGACAATCCAATTCATCCAAGGTATATAATATTGGACGCGTCTAGCGGGCGGCCGGGCGCCCTGGGATGGTTAGGGAGCGGCCCATTCAAAAAGGAAACCACCTGGTCCC